>CANUEZ040000452.1:0-56000 GCA_948099385.1 Fasciola hepatica | reverse complement strand
CATCAGAAGATGACGAGCGACGGCCGACGACGGGATCTTATGGTTTTGAACGTTGTCATTATGCCTTCGATCTGACCCTGATTGCATCACAAAACGTTGTACCCAATTCGGAATGTGTTCAACCACCCGGTTACGTAACTACCGCTCTGTTCGACCCACGTAGGTTGCTCCGCAACTACACTGAAATTGGTAAATCAGATTCGATTTGGTGTACAGAGATGGACGTTGTTTCACCGAGGGTGTGGGGATCTTAATCGTTTGATGAACAATTCTGAGGTCAGCTGATAATATGTTACGGGCAAGCGCTGATCCAAGTCGTCGTTTGAGCAAGCTATTGACGTCATTTTGAAAACATTTAAGGGAAGACAAAGGGTGACTAGTAAATTCCTACTGAACAATTCATTTGTCTGATGACTTTAGGCTTGCTGTGCCTTTCGATAAACGCATCGGGATAAGCGTTTTCAGTCAAGGCTTCTTTCAGCTGTCGTAGTTCGTTGTCAATCGTGTCTTCTGTGCAGATACGTCGTGCTCTTTGAAATAGTGCTCGGACCAGGCCACGTTTATATTCCACAGGCACAAAGCTGTCAAAGTGCAAGTATTGGCCTGTCCAAGTTTGTTTTCGGTATACAGATCTGGCGATTGTTCCATCATTCCTTCTAGTCATATTATCTCGAGAAAGTGCAGTGTGTCTTCAATTTCTGCCTCCATCGTAAATCGTATATTCGGATGCAGACGATTGAGTTCATGCATAATCCATGTTGTCTCTTCTAGACTTCTTGTGATGATTAGAGCGTCATCAACGTATCGTTTGTAAAGTTCTGAACGTTCCAAAATTTTGCTCGCCTTTTCCTCAAGATGAGCCATAAATATATCTGCCAGAATGGGACCCAATGGACTTCCCATTGCGACACGGTCAATTTGTCTGTAAGCCCGACCAAGGAAGGAAAACGATACGTTTGTTGTGCACAGTAGTAATTGTCCGTTCCAGAACTGATACTGGTATACCGATTTTGAGTTGGTTTTGCTCGACATGGTCACAGATGATGCGTATGACCTCCCGAACGGGAACATTCGTAAACAGTGATTGGACATCAAACGAGGCCATGTGTTTCTCTTTCACATTAATCTTGGTCCAACAGCTTTACTATTTCGAAACTGTCTTTGATAGTGTGTCTGACCATTGATGTATGAACTGGCTCAAGCAGTTTCACCAGCCATTTTGCCAGTTCGTGTTGTGGTGAATTTGTCATAGACAGTATTGGTCAAAGTGGCACTCCGGGTTTGTGTAGTTTCGGTAAACCACACAGTTGTGGAGTTTGAGTTCTTTTGGCTTCAGATGGTGAGCTGTGCTTTCATTGATGAAGTGTCCCTTCTAGTAGAAACTGTACTTCTGTCGATATCCGTTGTTCTAGTTCTTTGGGGTCATCACAGTTATCTTCGCGTGCAAACTTGCTGGGATCGTCAAGAACACTTTCCATCTTCTTCTCATAGTCATTCCGATCCATCAGCACTGCTCGGACCCCTTGTCAGGGCGTAAAATTAACAAATCAGGTCGCAGCTGTAGCTCTTCAATGGCGGATATGTGCTCAGGTGTGAGGAGTGACTTATGTCTGGACGATGTCATCCGGTACTGGTCGTTCCAAGTCAATCAGCTTTGCTTTGAACCAAGTCTCTGCATCTTTTGAAAGTTGGTTTGACTATTTTCAGTTGTTCGAATAGATATTCGAATTGCGCCTGTGTCTCTATGCTGTTTATTTTACTCGGTGGTATGCAGAAACGTAGACCACAGGAAAGAGCCGGTAATTGAAGTTCATTCAGTGCAACCGATGACAAATTCCTCACAAACGTTTCTGGTTGTTTCGGAAAATTCGGTTCAGCTAACTTGTGAACGATGGATTTCTGAAGCTTGTTTAATGCACAAAGTTTGGCTTTTCGGATGTTTTCCATACAGAAGTTGGTAAATTTGATTCGGAAACGAGGCTCAGTTTCTCAAGAAGTATTGATCTTTCGATGCACGTTGTCTGAAGTGTCGTTAGATTTTCTTTATAATCATCAATCTGACATCGCACGAAACTGTCTCAAGTTCCTGTAGAGGCACAGATCTTATTCTTCCGTAAGCGTTTACAAAATGTAATCGGGTATCTGTTGCAACGGACACATTGTTCCAGAGAATCAATACGGACTCGAATCGTGGCAATTTCACATCTCAATCTGACTAGGTCATCGAGAGACCTAATGGTTGTTTCGGGAGACGAGATTTGAGGAAATTGAAACATGCATTTCCCGAAATAATCTTGAAAAGAAAAGCCAGAGTTGCAACATAGCACGATTTATGTCCGGGACGATTTCGCTGCATCTCAACATGGTGCATACTGCAGAACGATACTGTTTATATAAGTTCATGTAAAACCCTTATGTTCGACAAATATAGAAAAATTACAACAGTCAAGTTACATCAGCATGGTTAAGACACATTAACAAATAGCTGTTTCTGCTGACACAATGTAAGTTTCCATCGATGTATGGCAATCGCTTCAGCAAACCTCAAAAGCCTGATATTCTTTGCCACGTAAATGACCCGAAACGCAGTGCTTCGGTCAGCTGGATGTTGCGTCATCAGAAGATGACGAGCGACGGCCGACGACGGGATCTTATGGTTTTGAACGTTGTCATTATGCCTTCGATCTGACCCTGATTGCATCACAAAACGTTGTACCCAATTCGGAATGTGTTCAACCACCCGGTTACGTAACTACCGCTCTGTTCGACCCACGTAGGTTGCTCCGCAACTACACTGAAATTGGTAAATCAGATTCGATTTGGTGTACAGAGATGGACGTTGTTTCACCGAGGGTGTGGGGATCTTAATCGTTTGATGAACAATTCTGAGGTCAGCTGCATAATATGTTCGGGCAAGCGCTGATCCAAGTCGTCGTTTGAGCAAGCTATTGACGTCATCACTTTTGAATGGAAGACAAAGGGTGACTAGTAAATTTCCTACTGAACAATTCATTTGTCTGATGACTTTAGGCTTGCTGTGCCTTTCGATAAACGCATCGGGATAAGCGTTTTCAGTCAAGGCTTCTTTCAGCTGTCGTAGTTCGTTGTCAATCGTGTCTTCTGTGCAGATACGTCGTGCTCTTTGAAATAGTGCTCGGACCAGGCCACGTTTATATTCCACAGGCACAAAGCTGTCAAAGTGCAAGTATTGGCCTGTCCAAGTTTGTTTTCGGTAAACAGATCTGGCGATTGTTCCATCATTCCTTCTAGTCATATTAATCTCGAGAAAGTGCAGTGTGTCTTCAATTTCTGCCTCCATCGTAAATCGTATATTCGGATGCAGACGATTGAGTTCATGCATAATCCATGTTGTCTCTTCTAGACTTCTTGTGATGATTAGAGCGTCATCAACGTATCGTTTGTAAAGTTCTGAACGTTCCAAAATTTTGCTCGCCTTTTCCTCAAGATGAGCCATAAATATATCTGCCAGAATGGGACCCAATGGACTTCCCATTGCGACACGGTCAATTTGTCTGTAAGCCCGACCAAGGAAGGAAAACGATACGTTTGTTGTGCACAGTAGTAATTGTCGTTCCAGAACTGATACTGGTATACCGATTTTGAGTTGGTTTTGCTCGACATGGTCACAGATGATGCGTATGACCTCCCGAACGGGAACATTCGTAAACAGTGATTGGACATCAAACGAGGCCATGTGTTTCTCTTTCACATTAATCTGGTCCAACAGCTTTACTATTTCGAAACTGTCTTTGATAGTGTGTCTGACCATTGATGTATGAACTGGCTCAAGCAGTTTCACCAGCCATTTTGCCAGTTCGTGTTGTGGTGAATTTGTCATAGACAGTATTGGTCAAAGTGGCACTCCGGGTTTGTGTAGTTTCGGTAAACCACACAGTTGTGGAGTTTGAGTTCCTTTTGGCTTCAGATGGTGAGCTGTGCTTTCATTGATGAAGTGTCCTTCTAGTAGAAACTGTACTTCTGTCGATATCCGTTGTTCTAGTTCTTTGGGGTCATCACAGTTATCTTCGCGTGCAAACTTGCTGGGATCGTCAAGAACACTTTCCATCTTCTTCTCATAGTCATTCCGATCCATCAGCACTGCTCCGGACCCCTTGTCAGGGCGTAAAATTAACAAATCAGGTCGCAGCTGTAGCTCTTCAATGGCGGATATGTGCTCAGGTGTGAGGAGTGACTTATGTCTGGACGATGTCATCCGGTTCTGTCGTTCCAAGTCAATCAGCTTTGCTTTGAACCAAGTCTCTGCATCTTTTGAAGTTGGTTTGACTATTTTCAGTTGTTCGAATAGATATTCGAATTGCGCCTGTGTCTCTATGCTGTTTATTTTACTCGGTGGTATGCAGAAACGTAGACCACAGGAAAGAGCCGGTAATTGAAGTTCATTCAGTGCAACCGATGACAAATTCCTCACAAACGTTTCTGGTTGTTTCGGAAAATTCGGTTCAGCTAACTTGTGAACGATGGATTTCTGAAGCTTGTTTAATGCACAAAGTTTGGCTTTTCGGATGTTTTCCATACAGAAGTTGGTAAATTTGATTCGGAAACGAGGCTCAGTTTCTCAAGAAGTATTGATCTTTCGATGCACGTTGTCTGAAGTGTCGTTAGATTTTCTTTATAATCATCAATCTGACATCGCACGAAACGTCTCAAGTTCCTGGTAGAGGCACAGATCTTATTCTTCCGTAAGCGTTTACAAAATGTAATCGGGTATCTGTTGCAACGGACACATTGTTCCAGAGAATCAATACGGACTCGAATCGTGGCAATTTCACATCTCAATCTGACTAGGTCATCGAGAGACCTAATGGTTGGTTTCGGGAGACGAGATTTGAGGAAATTGAAACATGCATTTCCCGAAATAATCTTGAAAAGAAAAGCCAGAGTTGCAACATAGCACGATTTATGTCCGGGACGATTTCGCTGCATCTCAACATGGTGCATACTGCAGAACGATACTGTTTATATAAGTTCATGTAAAACCCTTATGTTCGACAAATATAGGAAAAATTACAACAGTCAAGTTACATCAGCATGGTTAAGACACATTAACAAATAGCTGTTTCTGCTGACACAATGTAAGTTTCCATCGATGTATGGCAATCGCTTCAGCAAACCTCAAAAGCCTGATATTCTTTGCCACGTAAATGACCCGAAACGCAGTGCTTCGGTCAGCTGGATGTTGCGTCATCAGAAGATGCCGAGCGACGGCCGACGACGGGATCTTATGGTTTTGAACGTTGTCATTATGCCTTCGATCTGACCCTGATTGCATCACAAAACGTTGTACCCAATTCGGAATGTGTTCAACCACCCGGTTACGTAACTACCGCTCTGTTCGACCCACGTAGGTTGCTCCGCAACTACACTGAAATTGGTAAATCAGATTCGATTTGGTGTACAGAGATGGACGTTGTTTCACCGAGGGTGTGGGGATCTTAATCGTTTGATGAACAATTCTGAGGTCAGCTGCATAATATGTTCGGGCAAGCGCTGATCCAAGTCGTCGTTTGAGCAAGCTATTGACGTCATCACTTTTGAATGGAAGACAAAGGGTGACTAGTAAATTTCCTACTGAACAATTCATTTGTCTGATGACTTTAGGCTTGCTGTGCCTTTCGATAAACGCATCGGGATAAGCGTTTTCAGTCAAGGCTTCTTTCAGCTGTCGTAGTTCGTTGTCAATCGTGTCTTCTGTGCAGATACGTCGTGCTCTTTGAAATAGTGCTCGGACCAGGCCACGTTTATATTCCACAGGCACAAAGCTGTCAAAGTGCAAGTATTGGCCTGTCCAAGTTTGTTTTCGGTAAACAGATCTGGCGATTGTTCCATCATTCCTTCTAGTCATATTAATCTCGAGAAAGTGCAGTGTGTCTTCAATTTCTGCCTCCATCGTAAATCGTATATTCGGATGCAGACGATTGAGTTCATGCATAATCCATGTTGTCTCTTCTAGACTTCTTGTGATGATTAGAGCGTCATCAACGTATCGTTTGTAAAGTTCTGAACGTTCCAAAATTTTGCTCGCCTTTTCCTCAAGATGAGCCATAAATATATCTGCCAGAATGGGACCCAATGGACTTCCCATTGCGACACGGTCAATTTGTCTGTAAGCCCGACCAAGGAAGGAAAACGATACGTTTGTTGTGCACAGTAGTAATTGTCGTTCCAGAACTGATACTGGTATACCGATTTTGAGTTGGTTTTGCTCGACATGGTCACAGATGATGCGTATGACCTCCCGAACGGGAACATTCGTAAACAGTGATTGGACATCAAACGAGGCCATGTGTTTCTCTTTCACATTAATCTGGTCCAACAGCTTTACTATTTCGAAACTGTCTTTGATAGTGTGTCTGACCATTGATGTATGAACTGGCTCAAGCAGTTTCACCAGCCATTTTGCCAGTTCGTGTTGTGGTGAATTTGTCATAGACAGTATTGGTCAAAGTGGCACTCCGGGTTTGTGTAGTTTCGGTAAACCACACAGTTGTGGAGTTTGAGTTCCTTTTGGCTTCAGATGGTGAGCTGTGCTTTCATTGATGAAGTGTCCTTCTAGTAGAAACTGTACTTCTGTCGATATCCGTTGTTCTAGTTCTTTGGGGTCATCACAGTTATCTTCGCGTGCAAACTTGCTGGGATCGTCAAGAACACTTTCCATCTTCTTCTCATAGTCATTCCGATCCATCAGCACTGCTCCGGACCCCTTGTCAGGGCGTAAAATTAACAAATCAGGTCGCAGCTGTAGCTCTTCAATGGCGGATATGTGCTCAGGTGTGAGGAGTGACTTATGTCTGGACGATGTCATCCGGTACTGTCGTTCCAAGTCAATCAGCTTTGCTTTGAACCAAGTCTCTGCATCTTTTGAAGTTGGTTTGACTATTTTCAGTTGTTCGAATAGATATTCGAATTGCGCCTGTGTCTCTATGCTGTTTATTTTACTCGGTGGTATGCAGAAACGTAGACCACAGGAAAGAGCCGGTAATTGAAGTTCATTCAGTGCAACCGATGACAAATTCCTCACAAACGTTTCTGGTTGTTTCGGAAAATTCGGTTCAGCTAACTTGTGAACGATGGATTTCTGAAGCTTGTTTAATGCACAAAGTTTGGCTTTTCGGATGTTTTCCATACAGAAGTTGGTAAATTTGATTCGGAAACGAGGCTCAGTTTCTCAAGAAGTATTGATCTTTCGATGCACGTTGTCTGAAGTGTCGTTAGATTTTCTTTATAATCATCAATCTGACATCGCACGAAACGTCTCAAGTTCCTGGTAGAGGCACAGATCTTATTCTTCCGTAAGCGTTTACAAAATGTAATCGGGTATCTGTTGCAACGGACACATTGTTCCAGAGAATCAATACGGACTCGAATCGTGGCAATTTCACATCTCAATCTGACTAGGTCATCGAGAGACCTAATGGTTGGTTTCGGGAGACGAGATTTGAGGAAATTGAAACATGCATTTCCCGAAATAATCTTGAAAAGAAAAGCCAGAGTTGCAACATAGCACGATTTATGTCCGGGACGATTTCGCTGCATCTCAACATGGTGCATACTGCAGAACGATACTGTTTATATAAGTTCATGTAAAACCCTTATGTTCGACAAATATAGGAAAAATTACAACAGTCAAGTTACATCAGCATGGTTAAGACACATTAACAAATAGCTGTTTCTGCTGACACAATGTAAGTTTCCATCGATGTATGGCAATCGCTTCAGCAAACCTCAAAAGCCTGATATTCTTTGCCACGTAAATGACCCGAAACGCAGTGCTTCGGTCAGCTGGATGTTGCGTCATCAGAAGATGACGAGCGACGGCCGACGACGGGATCTTATGGTTTTGAACGTTGTCATTATGCCTTCGATCTGACCCTGATTGCATCACAAAACGTTGTACCCAATTCGGAATGTGTTCAACCACCCGGTTACGTAACTACCGCTCTGTTCGACCCACGTAGGTTGCTCCGCAACTACACTGAAATTGGTAAATCAGATTCGATTTGGTGTACAGAGATGGACGTTGTTTCACCGAGGGTGTGGGGATCTTAATCGTTTGATGAACAATTCTGAGGTCAGCTGCATAATATGTTCGGGCAAGCGCTGATCCAAGTCGTCGTTTGAGCAAGCTATTGACGTCATCACTTTTGAATGGAAGACAAAGGGTGACTAGTAAATTTCCTACTGAACAATTCATTTGTCTGATGACTTTAGGCTTGCTGTGCCTTTCGATAAACGCATCGGGATAAGCGTTTTCAGTCAAGGCTTCTTTCAGCTGTCGTAGTTCGTTGTCAATCGTGTCTTCTGTGCAGATACGTCGTGCTCTTTGAAATAGTGCTCGGACCAGGCCACGTTTATATTCCACAGGCACAAAGCTGTCAAAGTGCAAGTATTGGCCTGTCCAAGTTTGTTTTCGGTAAACAGATCTGGCGATTGTTCCATCATTCCTTCTAGTCATATTAATCTCGAGAAAGTGCAGTGTGTCTTCAATTTCTGCCTCCATCGTAAATCGTATATTCGGATGCAGACGATTGAGTTCATGCATAATCCATGTTGTCTCTTCTAGACTTCTTGTGATGATTAGAGCGTCATCAACGTATCGTTTGTAAAGTTCTGAACGTTCCAAAATTTTGCTCGCCTTTTCCTCAAGATGAGCCATAAATATATCTGCCAGAATGGGACCCAATGGACTTCCCATTGCGACACGGTCAATTTGTCTGTAAGCCCGACCAAGGAAGGAAAACGATACGTTTGTTGTGCACAGTAGTAATTGTCGTTCCAGAACTGATACTGGTATACCGATTTTGAGTTGGTTTTGCTCGACATGGTCACAGATGATGCGTATGACCTCCCGAACGGGAACATTCGTAAACAGTGATTGGACATCAAACGAGGCCATGTGTTTCTCTTTCACATTAATCTGGTCCAACAGCTTTACTATTTCGAAACTGTCTTTGATAGTGTGTCTGACCATTGATGTATGAACTGGCTCAAGCAGTTTCACCAGCCATTTTGCCAGTTCGTGTTGTGGTGAATTTGTCATAGACAGTATTGGTCAAAGTGGCACTCCGGGTTTGTGTAGTTTCGGTAAACCACACAGTTGTGGAGTTTGAGTTCCTTTTGGCTTCAGATGGTGAGCTGTGCTTTCATTGATGAAGTGTCCTTCTAGTAGAAACTGTACTTCTGTCGATATCCGTTGTTCTAGTTCTTTGGGGTCATCACAGTTATCTTCGCGTGCAAACTTGCTGGGATCGTCAAGAACACTTTCCATCTTCTTCTCATAGTCATTCCGATCCATCAGCACTGCTCCGGACCCCTTGTCAGGGCGTAAAATTAACAAATCAGGTCGCAGCTGTAGCTCTTCAATGGCGGATATGTGCTCAGGTGTGAGGAGTGACTTATGTCTGGACGATGTCATCCGGTACTGTCGTTCCAAGTCAATCAGCTTTGCTTTGAACCAAGTCTCTGCATCTTTTGAAGTTGGTTTGACTATTTTCAGTTGTTCGAATAGATATTCGAATTGCGCCTGTGTCTCTATGCTGTTTATTTTACTCGGTGGTATGCAGAAACGTAGACCACAGGAAAGAGCCGGTAATTGAAGTTCATTCAGTGCAACCGATGACAAATTCCTCACAAACGTTTCTGGTTGTTTCGGAAAATTCGGTTCAGCTAACTTGTGAACGATGGATTTCTGAAGCTTGTTTAATGCACAAAGTTTGGCTTTTCGGATGTTTTCCATACAGAAGTTGGTAAATTTGATTCGGAAACGAGGCTCAGTTTCTCAAGAAGTATTGATCTTTCGATGCACGTTGTCTGAAGTGTCGTTAGATTTTCTTTATAATCATCAATCTGACATCGCACGAAACGTCTCAAGTTCCTGGTAGAGGCACAGATCTTATTCTTCCGTAAGCGTTTACAAAATGTAATCGGGTATCTGTTGCAACGGACACATTGTTCCAGAGAATCAATACGGACTCGAATCGTGGCAATTTCACATCTCAATCTGACTAGGTCATCGAGAGACCTAATGGTTGGTTTCGGGAGACGAGATTTGAGGAAATTGAAACATGCATTTCCCGAAATAATCTTGAAAAGAAAAGCCAGAGTTGCAACATAGCACGATTTATGTCCGGGACGATTTCGCTGCATCTCAACATGGTGCATACTGCAGAACGATACTGTTTATATAAGTTCATGTAAAACCCTTATGTTCGACAAATATAGGAAAAATTACAACAGTCAAGTTACATCAGCATGGTTAAGACACATTAACAAATAGCTGTTTCTGCTGACACAATGTAAGTTTCCATCGATGTATGGCAATCGCTTCAGCAAACCTCAAAAGCCTGATATTCTTTGCCACGTAAATGACCCGAAACGCAGTGCTTCGGTCAGCTGGATGTTGCGTCATCAGAAGATGACGAGCGACGGCCGACGACGGGATCTTATGGTTTTGAACGTTGTCATTATGCCTTCGATCTGACCCTGATTGCATCACAAAACGTTGTACCCAATTCGGAATGTGTTCAACCACCCGGTTACGTAACTACCGCTCTGTTCGACCCACGTAGGTTGCTCCGCAACTACACTGAAATTGGTAAATCAGATTCGATTTGGTGTACAGAGATGGACGTTGTTTCACCGAGGGTGTGGGGATCTTAATCGTTTGATGAACAATTCTGAGGTCAGCTGCATAATATGTTCGGGCAAGCGCTGATCCAAGTCGTCGTTTGAGCAAGCTATTGACGTCATCACTTTTGAATGGAAGACAAAGGGTGACTAGTAAATTTCCTACTGAACAATTCATTTGTCTGATGACTTTAGGCTTGCTGTGCCTTTCGATAAACGCATCGGGATAAGCGTTTTCAGTCAAGGCTTCTTTCAGCTGTCGTAGTTCGTTGTCAATCGTGTCTTCTGTGCAGATACGTCGTGCTCTTTGAAATAGTGCTCGGACCAGGCCACGTTTATATTCCACAGGCACAAAGCTGTCAAAGTGCAAGTATTGGCCTGTCCAAGTTTGTTTTCGGTAAACAGATCTGGCGATTGTTCCATCATTCCTTCTAGTCATATTAATCTCGAGAAAGTGCAGTGTGTCTTCAATTTCTGCCTCCATCGTAAATCGTATATTCGGATGCAGACGATTGAGTTCATGCATAATCCATGTTGTCTCTTCTAGACTTCTTGTGATGATTAGAGCGTCATCAACGTATCGTTTGTAAAGTTCTGAACGTTCCAAAATTTTGCTCGCCTTTTCCTCAAGATGAGCCATAAATATATCTGCCAGAATGGGACCCAATGGACTTCCCATTGCGACACGGTCAATTTGTCTGTAAGCCCGACCAAGGAAGGAAAACGATACGTTTGTTGTGCACAGTAGTAATTGTCGTTCCAGAACTGATACTGGTATACCGATTTTGAGTTGGTTTTGCTCGACATGGTCACAGATGATGCGTATGACCTCCCGAACGGGAACATTCGTAAACAGTGATTGGACATCAAACGAGGCCATGTGTTTCTCTTTCACATTAATCTGGTCCAACAGCTTTACTATTTCGAAACTGTCTTTGATAGTGTGTCTGACCATTGATGTATGAACTGGCTCAAGCAGTTTCACCAGCCATTTTGCCAGTTCGTGTTGTGGTGAATTTGTCATAGACAGTATTGGTCAAAGTGGCACTCCGGGTTTGTGTAGTTTCGGTAAACCACACAGTTGTGGAGTTTGAGTTCCTTTTGGCTTCAGATGGTGAGCTGTGCTTTCATTGATGAAGTGTCCTTCTAGTAGAAACTGTACTTCTGTCGATATCCGTTGTTCTAGTTCTTTGGGGTCATCACAGTTATCTTCGCGTGCAAACTTGCTGGGATCGTCAAGAACACTTTCCATCTTCTTCTCATAGTCATTCCGATCCATCAGCACTGCTCCGGACCCCTTGTCAGGGCGTAAAATTAACAAATCAGGTCGCAGCTGTAGCTCTTCAATGGCGGATATGTGCTCAGGTGTGAGGAGTGACTTATGTCTGGACGATGTCATCCGGTTCTGTCGTTCCAAGTCAATCAGCTTTGCTTTGAACCAAGTCTCTGCATCTTTTGAAGTTGGTTTGACTATTTTCAGTTGTTCGAATAGATATTCGAATTGCGCCTGTGTCTCTATGCTGTTTATTTTACTCGGTGGTATGCAGAAACGTAGACCACAGGAAAGAGCCGGTAATTGAAGTTCATTCAGTGCAACCGATGACAAATTCCTCACAAACTTTTCTGGTTGTTTCGGAAAATTCGGTTCAGCTAACTTGTGAACGATGGATTTCTGAAGCTTGTTTAATGCACAAAGTTTGGCTTTTCGGATGTTTTCCATACAGAAGTTGGTAAATTTGATTCGGAAACGAGGCTCAGTTTCTCAAGAAGTATTGATCTTTCGATGCACGTTGTCTGAAGTGTCGTTAGATTTTCTTTATAATCATCAATCTGACATCGCACGAAACGTCTCAAATTCCTGGTAGAGGCACAGATCTTATTCTTCCGTAAGCGTTTACAAAATGTAATCGGGTATCTGTTGCAACGGACACATTGTTCCAGAGAATCAATACGGACTCGAATCGTGGCAATTTCACATCTCAATCTGACTAGGTCATCGAGAGACCTAATGGTTGGTTTCGGGAGACGAGATTTGAGGAAATTGAAACATGCATTTCCCGAAATAATCTTCAAAAAGAAAAGCCAGAGTTGCAACATAGCACGATTTATGTCCGGGACGATTTCGCTGCATCTCAACATGGTGCATACTGCAGAACGATACTGTTTATATAAGTTCATGTAAAACCCTTATGTTCGACAAATATAGGAAAAATTACAACAGTCAAGTTACGTCACCATGGTTAAGACACATTAACAAATAGCTGTTTCTGCTGACACAATGTAAGTTTCCATCGATGTATGGCAATCGCTTCAGCAAACCTCAAAAGCCTGATATTCTTTGCCACGTAAATGACCCGAAACGCAGTGCTTCGGTCAGCTGGATGTTGCGTCATCAGAAGATGACGAGCGACGGCCGACGACGGGATCTTATGGTTTTGAACGTTGTCATTATGCCTTCGATCTGACCCTGATTGCATCACAAAACGTTGTACCCAATTCGGAATGTATTCAACCACCCGGTTACGTAACTACCGCTCTGTTCGACCCACGTAGGTTGCTCCGCAACTACACTGAAATTGGTAAATCAGATTCGATTTGGTGTACAGAGATGGACGTTGTTTCACCGAGGGTGTGGGGATCTTAATCGTTTGATGAACAATTCTGAGGTCAGCTGCATAATATGTTCGGGCAAGCGCTGATCCAAGTCGTCGTTTGAGCAAGCTATTGACGTCATCACTTTTGAATGGAAGACAAAGGGTGACTAGTAAATTTCCTACTGAACAATTCATTTGTCTGATGACTTTAGGCTTGCTGTGCCTTTCGATAAACGCATCGGGATAAGCGTTTTCAGTCAAGGCTTCTTTCAGCTGTCGTAGTTCGTTGTCAATCGTGTCTTCTGTGCAGATACGTCGTGCTCTTTGAAATAGTGCTCGGACCAGGCCACGTTTATATTCCACAGGCACAAAGCTGTCAAAGTGCAAGTATTGGCCTGTCCAAGTTTCTTTTCGGTAAACAGATCTGGCGATTGTTCCATCATTCCTTCTAGTCATATTAATCTCGAGAAAGTGCAGTGTGTCTTCAATTTCTGCCTCCATCGTAAATCGTATATTCGGATGCAGACGATTGAGTTCATGCATAATCCATGTTGTCTCTTCTAGACTTCTTGTGATGATTAGAGCGTCATGAACGTATCGTTTGTAAAGTTCTGAACGTTCCAAAATTTTGCTCGCCTTTTCCTCAAGATGAGCCATAAATATATCTGCCAGAATGGGACCCAATGGACTTCCCATTGCGACACGGTCAATTTGTCTGTAAGCCCGACCAAGGAAGGAAAACGATACGTTTGTTGTGCACAGTAGTAATTGTCGTTCCAGAACTGATACTGGTATACCGATTTTGAGTTGGTTTTGCTCGACATGGTCACAGATGATGCGTATGACCTCCCGAACGGGAACATTCGTAAACAGTGATTGGACATCAAACGAGGCCATGTGTTTCTCTTTCACATTAATCTGGTCCAACAGCTTTACTATTTCGAAACTGTCTTTGATAGTGTGTCTGACCATTGATTTATGAACTGGCTCAAGCAGTTTCACCAGCCATTTCGCCAATTCGTGTTGTGGTGAATTTGTCATAGACAGTATTGGTCAAAGTGGCACTCCGGGTTTGTGTAGTTTCGGTAAACCACACAGTTGTGGAGTTTGAGTTCCTTTTGGCTTCAGATGGTGAGCTGTGCTTTCATTGATGAAGTGTCCTTCTAGTAGAAACTGTACTTCTGTCGATATCCGTTGTTCTAGTTCTTTGGGGTCATCACAGTTATCTTCGCGTGCAAACTTGCTGGGATCGTCAAGAACACTTTCCATCTTCTTCTCATAGTCATTCCGATCCATCAGCACTGCTCCGGACCCCTATGTAAGGGCGTAAAATTAACAAATCAGGTCGCAGCTGTAGCTCTTCAATGGCGGATATGTGCTCAGGTGTGAGGAGTGACTTATGTCTGGACGATGTCATCCGGTACTGTCGTTCCAAGTCAATCAGCTTTGCTTTGAACCAAGTCTCTGCATCTTTTGAAGTTGGTTTGACTATTTTCAGTTGTTCGAATAGATATTCGAATTGCGCCTGTGTCTCTATGCTGTTTATTTTACTCGGTGGTATGCAGAAACGTAGACCACAGGAAAGAGCCGGTAATTGAAGTTCATTCAGTGCAACCGATGACAAATTCCTCACAAACTTTTCTGGTTGTTTCGGAAAATTCGGTTCAGCTAACTTGTGAACGATGGATTTCTGAAGCTTGTTTAATGCACAAAGTTTGGCTTTTCGGATGTTTTCCATACAGAAGTTGGTAAATTTGATTCGGAAACGAGGCTCAGTTTCTCAAGAAGTATTGATCTTTCGATGCACGTTGTCTGAAGTGTCGTTAGATTTTCTTTATAATCATCAATCTGACATCGCACGAAACGTCTCAAATTCCTGGTAGAGGCACAGATCTTATTCTTCCGTAAGCGTTTACAAAATGTAATCGGGTATCTGTTGCAACGGACACATTGTTCCAGAGAATCAATACGGACTCGAATCGTGGCAATTTCACATCTCAATCTGACTAGGTCATCGAGAGACCTAATGGTTGGTTTCGGGAGACGAGATTTGAGGAAATTGAAACATGCATTTCCCGAAATAATCTTCAAAAAGAAAAGCCAGAGTTGCAACATAGCACGATTTATGTCCGGGACGATTTCGCTGCATCTCAACATGGTGCATACTGCAGAACGATACTGTTTATATAAGTTCATGTAAAACCCTTATGTTCGACAAATATAGGAAAAATTACAACAGTCAAGTTACGTCACCATGGTTAAGACACATTAACAAATAGCTGTTTCTGCTGACACAATGTAAGTTTCCATCGATGTATGGCAATCGCTTCAGCAAACCTCAAAAGCCTGATATTCTTTGCCACGTAAATGACCCGAAACGCAGTGCTTCGGTCAGCTGGATGTTGCGTCATCAGAAGATGCCGAGCGACGGCCGACGACGGGATCTTATGGTTTTGAACGTTGTCATTATGCCTTCGATCTGACCCTGATTGCATCACAAAACGTTGTACCCAATTCGGAATGTGTTCAACCACCCGGTTACGTAACTACCGCTCTGTTCGACCCACGTAGGTTGCTCCGCAACTACACTGAAATTGGTAAATCAGATTCGATTTGGTGTACAGAGATGGACGTTGTTTCACCGAGGGTGTGGGGATCTTAATCGTTTGATGAACAATTCTGAGGTCAGCTGCATAATATGTT
This sequence comes from Fasciola hepatica, assembly GCA_948099385.1. Lineage (NCBI taxonomy): Eukaryota > Metazoa > Platyhelminthes > Trematoda > Plagiorchiida > Fasciolidae > Fasciola > Fasciola hepatica. The sequence goes on along the minus strand of CANUEZ040000452.1, from coordinate 40,038 downwards.
CGGGCAAGCGCTGATCCAAGTCGTCGTTTGAGCAAGCTATTGACGTCATCACTTTTGAATGGAAGACAAAGGGTGACTAGTAAATTTCCTACTGAACAATTCATTTGTCTGATGACTTTAGGCTTGCTGTGCCTTTCGATAAACGCATCGGGATAAGCGTTTTCAGTCAAGGCTTCTTTCAGCTGTCGTAGTTCGTTGTCAATCGTGTCTTCTGTGCAGATACGTCGTGCTCTTTGAAATAGTGCTCGGACCAGGCCACGTTTATATTCCACAGGCACAAAGCTGTCAAAGTGCAAGTATTGGCCTGTCCAAGTTTCTTTTCGGTAAACAGATCTGGCGATTGTTCCATCATTCCTTCTAGTCATATTAATCTCGAGAAAGTGCAGTGTGTCTTCAATTTCTGCCTCCATCGTAAATCGTATATTCGGATGCAGACGATTGAGTTCATGCATAATCCATGTTGTCTCTTCTAGACTTCTTGTGATGATTAGAGCGTCATCAACGTATCGTTTGTAAAGTTCTGAACGTTCCAAAATTTTGCTCGCCTTTTCCTCAAGATGAGCCATAAATATATCTGCCAGAATGGGACCCAATGGACTTCCCATTGCGACACGGTCAATTTGTCTGTAAGCCCGACCAAGGAAGGAAAACGATACGTTTGTTGTGCACAGTAGTAATTGTCGTTCCAGAACTGATACTGGTATACCGATTTTGAGTTGGTTTTGCTCGACATGGTCACAGATGATGCGTATGACCTCCCGAACGGGAACATTCGTAAACAGTGATTGGACATCAAACGAGGCCATGTGTTTCTCTTTCACATTAATCTGGTCCAACAGCTTTACTATTTCGAAACTGTCTTTGATAGTGTGTCTGACCATTGATTTATGAACTGGCTCAAGCAGTTTCACCAGCCATTTCGCCAATTCGTGTTGTGGTGAATTTGTCATAGATAGTATTGGTCAAAGTAGCACTCCGGGTTTGTGTAGTTTCGGTAAACCACACAGTTGTGGAGTTTGAGTTCCTTTTGGCTTCAGATGGTGAGCTGTGCTTTCATTGATGAAGTGTCCTTCTAGTAGAAACTGTACTTCTGTCGATATCCGTTGTTCTAGTTCTTTGGGGTCATCACAGTTATCTTCGCGTGCAAACTTGCTGGGATCGTCAAGAACACTTTCCATCTTCTTCTCATAGTCATTCCGATCCATCAGCACTGCTCCGGACCCCTATGTAAGGGCGTAAAATTAACAAATCAGGTCGCAGCTGTAGCTCTTCAATGGCGGATATGTGCTCAGGTGTGAGGAGTGACTTATGTCTGGACGATGTCATCCGGTACTGTCGTTCCAAGTCAATCAGCTTTGCTTTGAACCAAGTCTCTGCATCTTTTGAAGTTGGTTTGACTATTTTCAGTTATTCGAATAGATATTCCAATTGCGCCTGTGTCTCTATGCTGTTTATTTTACTCGGTGGTATGCAGAAACGTAGACCACAGGAAAGAGCCGGTAATTGAAGTTCATTCAGTGCAACCGATGACAAATTCCTCACAAACTTTTCTGGTTGTTTCGGAAAATTCGGTTCAGCTAACTTGTGAACGATGGATTTCTGAAGCTTGTTTAATGCACAAAGTTTGGCTTTTCGGATGTTTTCCATACAGAAGTTGGTAAATTTGATTCGGAAACGAGGCTCAGTTTCTCAAGAAGTATTGATCTTTCGATGCACGTTGTCTGAAGTGTCGTTAGATTTTCTTTATAATCATCAATCTGACATCGCACCAAACGTCTCAAGTTCCTGGTAGAGGCACAGATCTTATTCTTCCGTAAGCGTTTACAAAATGTAATCGGGTATCTGTTGCAACGGACACATTGTTCCAGAGAATCAATACGGACTCGAATCGTGGCAATTTCACATCTCAATCTGACTAGGTCATCGAGAGACCTAATGGTTGGTTTCGGGAGACGAGATTTGAGGAAATTGAAACATGCATTTCCCGAAATAATCTTGAAAAGAAAAGCCAGAGTTGCAACATAGCACGATTTATGTCCGGGACGATTTCGCTGCATCTCAACATGGTGCATACTGCAGAACGATACTGTTTATATAAGTTCATGTAAAACCCTTATGTTCGACAAATATAGGAAAAATTACAACAGTCAAGTTACATCAGCATGGTTAAGACACATTAACAAATAGCTGTTTCTGCTGACACAATGTAAGTTTCCATCGATGTATGGCAATCGCTTCAGCAAACCTCAAAAGCCTGATATTCTTTGCCACGTAAATGACCCGAAACGCAGTGCTTCGGTCAGCTGGATGTTGCGTCATCAGAAGATGCCGAGCGACGGCCGACGACGGGATCTTATGGTTTTGAACGTTGTCATTATGCCTTCGATCTGACCCTGATTGCATCACAAAACGTTGTACCCAATTCGGAATGTGTTCAACCACCCGGTTACGTAACTACCGCTCTGTTCGACCCACGTAGGTTGCTCCGCAACTACACTGAAATTGGTAAATCAGATTCGATTTGGTGTACAGAGATGGACGTTGTTTCACCGAGGGTGTGGGGATCTTAATCGTTTGATGAACAATTCTGAGGTCAGCTGCATAATATGTTCGGGCAAGCGCTGATCCAAGTCGTCGTTTGAGCAAGCTATTGACGTCATCACTTTTGAATGGAAGACAAAGGGTGACTAGTAAATTTCCTACTGAACAATTCATTTGTCTGATGACTTTAGGCTTGCTGTGCCTTTCGATAAACGCATCGGGATAAGCGTTTTCAGTCAAGGCTTCTTTCAGCTGTCGTAGTTCGTTGTCAATCGTGTCTTCTGTGCAGATACGTCGTGCTCTTTGAAATAGTGCTCGGACCAGGCCACGTTTATATTCCACAGGCACAAAGCTGTCAAAGTGCAAGTATTGGCCTGTCCAAGTTTCTTTTCGGTAAACAGATCTGGCGATTGTTCCATCATTCCTTCTAGTCATATTAATCTCGAGAAAGTGCAGTGTGTCTTCAATTTCTGCCTCCATCGTAAATCGTATATTCGGATGCAGACGATTGAGTTCATGCATAATCCATATTGTCTCTTCTAGACTTCTTGTGATGATTAGAGCGTCATCAACGTATCGTTTGTAAAGTTCTGAACGTTCCAAAATTTTGCTCGCCTTTTCCTCAAGATGAGCCATAAATATATCTGCCAGAATGGGACCCAATGGACTTCCCATTGCGACACGGTCAATTTGTCTGTAAGCCCGACCAAGGAAGGAAAACGATACGTTTGTTGTGCACAGTAGTAATTGTCGTTCCAGAACTGATACTGGTATACCGATTTTGAGTTGGTTTTGCTCGACATGGTCACAGATGATGCGTATGACCTCCCGAACGGGAACATTCGTAAACAGTGATTGGACATCAAACGAGGCCATGTGTTTCTCTTTCACATTAATCTGGTCCAACAGCTTTACTATTTCGAAACTGTCTTTGATAGTGTGTCTGACCATTGATTTATGAACTGGCTCAAGCAGTTTCACCAGCCATTTCGCCAATTCGTGTTGTGGTGAATTTGTCATAGATAGTATTGGTCAAAGTAGCACTCCGGGTTTGTGTAGTTTCGGTAAACCACACAGTTGTGGAGTTTGAGTTCCTTTTGGCTTCAGATGGTGAGCTGTGCTTTCATTGATGAAGTGTCCTTCTAGTAGAAACTGTACTTCTGTCGATATCCGTTGTTCTAGTTCTTTGGGGTCATCACAGTTATCTTCGCGTGCAAACTTGCTGGGATCGTCAAGAACACTTTCCATCTTCTTCTCATAGCCATTCCGATCCATCAGCACTGCTCCGGACCCCTTGTCAGGGCGTAAAATTAACAAATCAGGTCGCAGCTGTAGCTCTTCAATGGCGGATATGTGCTCAGGTGTGAGGAGTGACTTATGTCTGGACGATGTCATCCGGTACTGTCGTTCCAAGTCAATCAGCTTTGCTTTGAACCAAGTCTCTGCATCTTTTGAAGTTGGTTTGACTATTTTCAGTTATTCGTATAGATATTCGAATTGCGCCTGTGTCTCTATGCTGTTTATTTTACTCGGTGGTATGCAGAAACGTAGACCACAGGAAAGAGCCGGTAATTGAAGTTCATTCAGTGCAACCGATGACAAATTCCTCACAAATTTTTCTGGTTGTTTCGGAAAATTCGGTTCAGCTAACTTGTGAACGATGGATTTCTGAAGCTTGTTTAATGCACAAAGTTTGGCTTTTCGGATGTTTTCCATACAGAAGTTGGTAAATTTGATTCGGAAACGAGGCTCAGTTTCTCAAGAAGTATTGATCTTTCGATGCACGTTGTCTGAAGTGTCGTTAGATTTTCTTTATAATCATCAATCTGACATCGCACCAAACGTCTCAAGTTCCTGGTAGAGGCACAGATCTTATTCTTCCGTAAGCGTTTACAAAATGTAATCGGGTATCTGTTGCAACGGACACATTGTTCCAGAGAATCAATACGGACTCGAATCGTGGCAATTTCACATCTCAATCTGACTAGGTCATCGAGAGACCTAATGGTTGGTTTCGGGAGACGAGATTTGAGGAAATTGAAACATGCATTTCCCGAAATAATCTTGAAAAGAAAAGCCAGAGTTGCAACATAGCACGATTTATGTCCGGGACGATTTCGCTGCATCTCAACATGGTGCATACTGCAGAACGATACTGTTTATATAAGTTCATGTAAAACCCTTATGTTCGACAAATATAGGAAAAATTACAACAGTCAAGTTACATCAGCATGGTTAAGACACATTAACAAATAGCTGTTTCTGCTGACACAATGTAAGTTTCCATCGATGTATGGCAATCGCTTCAGCAAACCTCAAAAGCCTGATATTCTTTGCCACGTAAATGACCCGAAACGCAGTGCTTCGGTCAGCTGGATGTTGCGTCATCAGAAGATGCCGAGCGACGGCCGACGACGGGATCTTATGGTTTTGAACGTTGTCATTATGCCTTCGATCTGACCCTGATTGCATCACAAAACGTTGTACCCAATTCGGAATGTGTTCAACCACCCGGTTACGTAACTACCGCTCTGTTCGACCCACGTAGGTTGCTCCGCAACTACACTGAAATTGGTAAATCAGATTCGATTTGGTGTACAGAGATGGACGTTGTTTCACCGAGGGTGTGGGGATCTTAATCGTTTGATGAACAATTCTGAGGTCAGCTGCATAATATGTTCGGGCAAGCGCTGATCCAAGTCGTCGTTTGAGCAAGCTATTGACGTCATCACTTTTGAATGGAAGACAAAGGGTGACTAGTAAATTTCCTACTGAACAATTCATTTGTCTGATGACTTTAGGCTTGCTGTGCCTTTCGATAAACGCATCGGGATAAGCGTTTTCAGTCAAGGCTTCTTTCAGCTGTCGTAGTTCGTTGTCAATCGTGTCTTCTGTGCAGATACGTCGTGCTCTTTGAAATAGTGCTCGGACCAGGCCACGTTTATATTCCACAGGCACAAAGCTGTCAAAGTGCAAGTATTGGCCTGTCCAAGTTTCTTTTCGGTAAACAGATCTGGCGATTGTTCCATCATTCCTTCTAGTCATATTAATCTCGAGAAAGTGCAGTGTGTCTTCAATTTATGCCTCCATCGTAAATCGTATATTCGGATGCAGACGATTGAGTTCATGCATAATCCATGTTGTCTCTTCTAGACTTCTTGTGATGATTAGAGCGTCATGAACGTATCGTTTGTAAAGTTCTGAACGTTCCAAAATTTTGCTCGCCTTTTCCTCAAGATGAGCCATAAATATATCTGCCAGAATGGGACCCAATGGACTTCCCATTGCGACACGGTCAATTTGTCTGTAAGCCCGACCAAGGAAGGAAAACGATACGTTTGTTGTGCACAGTAGTAATTGTCGTTCCAGAACTGATACTGGTATACCGATTTTGAGTTGGTTTTGCTCGACATGGTCACAGATGATGCGTATGACCTCCCGAACGGGAACATTCGTAAACAGTGATTGGACATCAAACGAGGCCATGTGTTTCTCTTTCACATTAATCTGGTCCAACAGCTTTACTATTTCGAAACTGTCTTTGATAGTGTGTCTGACCATTGATTTATGAACTGGCTCAAGCAGTTTCACCAGCCATTTCGCCAATTCGTGTTGTGGTGAATTTGTCATAAATAGTATTGGTCAAAGTAGCACTCCGGGTTTGTGTAGTTTCGGTAAACCACACAGTTGTGGAGTTTGAGTTCCTTTTGGCTTCAGATGGTGAGCTGTGCTTTCATTGATGAAGTGTCCTTCTAGTAGAAACTGTACTTCTGTCGATATCCGTTGTTCTAGTTCTTTGGGGTCATCACAGTTATCTTCGCGTGCAAACTTGCTGGGATCGTCAAGAACACTTTCCATCTTCTTCTCATAGTCATTCCGATCCATCAGCACTGCTCCGGACCCCTTGTCAGGGCGTAAAATTAACAAATCAGGTCGCAGCTGTAGCTCTTCAATGGCGGATATGTGCTCAGGTGTGAGGAGTGACTTATGTCTGGACGATGTCATCCGGTACTGTCGTTCCAAGTCAATCAGCTTTGCTTTGAACCAAGTCTCTGCATCTTTTGAAGTTGGTTTGACTATTTTCAGTTGTTCGAATAGATATTCGAATTGCGCCTGTGTCTCTATGCTGTTTATTTTACTCGGTGGTATGCAGAAACGTAGACCACAGGAAAGAGCCGGTAATTGAAGTTCATTCAGTGCAACCGATGACAAATTCCTCACAAACTTTTCTGGTTGTTTCGGAAAATTCGGTTCAGCTAACTTGTGAACGATGGATTTCTGAAGCTTGTTTAATGCACAAAGTTTGGCTTTTCGGATGTTTTCCATACAGAAGTTGGTAAATTTGATTCGGAAACGAGGCTCAGTTTCTCAAGAAGTATTGATCTTTCGATGCACATGCATTGCTAAAAAGGTTGCCTATTATCCTGAAGTTTCCAATTTCGACTACGGGTATCGACAACAACAGCAGCAATTAGATTATGATTGATGTCAGTTCAGAACAAGTTCATCGGATAGTCCATTCAGAAGAGGACAAAAACCACTGGGATTTGCTAGTACTAACTTCAAGAGTGCTGTTCAAGGTGTGGGCAAAAGATATTTCCAATTGGATTGTAAACACTCATGGGACCCTTGTTTTTGTTCGTGATCGTCCGCTGGGCTATCCAAAATAAGCGCAGCATTTCCATACCCAGTGGTCGACACACTTGTTGATTTCCTACGCACCGTAAGACCGCACGAGAAGATAAGTGGACGAAAAATCGGCACTGAACCGAACTAGATAACCTCAAGAATGAGTTATTTTTATTGCTATTATTATTATTATTATTATTATTATTATTAGTATTATTCATATTGCTGCTTTTTTGGCTCATCGAATCGGACTGCATCAGCAATCTTCTCCAAGCTTCAAAAGCTAAGGAAAGCATATCAATCAAACTTAAGCAGTTGTATTTTTTGGTGGTGGACAATGATCCACTTTTGTCCGGATGGTTACCACACCAACCCATTGGGAGCTTTTGTCGTTCTTCGGCACTCGAAATCTCTGGGTTCGGTTATCGGTCATCCCCAATGATGCAGTAGGCCCTCGTTGCTATGAGATATAGACCCCTTCCGCTTTACTCATGAGGTAGCATGTAATGAAAAATTCGCTCTCCAAGTCTATGTATAGCTTTCAAAAACACCAAATCTTTTTAAAGTTCAGTAACGATGTTGTCGGAAATGACGGTGGCCAGTCAACCTCTCAGTTATCACGGGCAACCTTTCAAAGAACCCGATCTTTCGATCAGCTCCGAGTTGAGTTCTGCTCCGATTCATCACCAAAAGTGCTGTGTTTATTAAGTGTGGGCAAGATAATACAGCACACGATTTTTTTATATTCGTAATATAGAGGAGCTAACATGTGAACAATGGAGTTTCCCCGTGTAATTAATAAAAGCAGGCAAATATTCAGCAACAACCGTTTTGACAAGCGTAAATTATTACCTAACCAGGTTGGATGATATGCTGGACAACTAAATTTAGAAACTAGGTTAAGTGAGGTAGTTCATTAAAGGAGATTACATAGGGTTGCCGACTTTACTGGGTACCGTTCACTTACTCAGGGATGTGTGCCATCCGAGAGACCTGCATTTTCCCTCTCGGAAGCTCCGTATTTGTTGGTGTAGTTTGTCGGCATACTTTGATTCTTTGAGTAAGTGTTTCGTAGTTAGCTTTCACTCTCCAATGTTTCTACGGTGAAGCCGTGGAAGAAGTGAGGATAAATACTACCGGCTGAAATTAGAACCAAAATGTAGCACAATTATCAAAATGGACAAGCCTAATTATGCACGCCGGATTCTCAAAAGAATAATCTGATCAGCGTAAAACGGCGAATTTTCAAAATATAAGGAACAATAACGTCGGGCTACAAAATGCAATATGACGACTAGTGAAACAGCATTTTCTATGGAATTTGTGCCTGGTTTTAAGGAAACAATTTTTTCTCACTCATCATGTGTTTGAGGGTTCCTTCGAACAAGAAAGCAATTTTGATGTTCGTAAGTCAATATGGACCACTGAGGATTTTCCAAGCAACAATGGGATGGGACAAAACGCACTCTGTTGTTCGCAGAATATCCTGATGAACCGGGATGAACGATTTAAAACGCGGAAGAATTTCCTCCTGATTTTTTGCTTTAGACATTTTCATCCACAGTTTCATAATAAGGGAGAGGCATTGGAAGTTTAGCTGACAGCAAATACCCATGAGTAGGTCACCCCGTGAAAGCAAGCTAGTCTGATCAGCGTTGAAATGAAAGAAGCAAGATTTCGGCCACGTCTGCAGATAAAATCCCGCACACCGATATCCATAACACGTGCTTTATTGAAAATGAAGGAAATTTGAGTTAGTGCTTGTGCAAAGCAAAAGGGAGTTATACAGATTTTCCCCGATCCTAGCGCCGAGTTTTCAAACACTGGTTATTGCTTCTTATAAAATTGCTGCCTTTTGGAATATAGTGTATCACGGTACATCGTTTACCAATTTGTAACCAATGTTCAATTCCAGGGTATCTAAAGTCTCACTCCATGGCTTGTAACTGTCAGTGAAACAGGTCATAACGTTTCTGACTGCGTCGATTTCAGTGCACGGATTATTAGGCGTTTGCTTCAGCGTTTCCCACCCAAAAACTGCTCAATGCTTGTACGAAGTGTATACTTTTTGAAGTCACTATTAGCGTGGAAAATGTTGCCTTTGAGAGATTTCATCATTTGTGAGACTTCGTAGATTGAATGAGACAGACCAACTGAGATGATTGAATTCTACACGTGATCAGTCCCATTCGAAAAGCAAAATGGAACCACGCGAATGAAAGAAGTAAGTTGCAAAACGTGATTCCTATGGAAAACGTGTGTTGTAGGAAACTCAACCAGATCAGCATTCACAGGATATCTGTGGGAAAAGGCAGTAGAAATAATGTGGGTACCGTGAAAATTGAGTGATTTTCATGATACAAGTTTTCCGGAGTCTCAGTCACGAGGTGAGCCACGAACGGAGTATTTATTGGTTATCAAGGATTTATTTTTAACCGAGCCTTTCGAGTGGGCAACCATTTACTGTTGCTCGTACAATTGGATAAGTATTCTCCCTGAGAATATTCATATCGTGGAGGTCCATCACTGAGAACGTGTCGAACGCTACCAATAGCTCCAGTGATTTTTATGAATGTTCCCCAATAAACGCGCAGTCGGTAGTAAACATATGATCAGGGTGATCGTATTCGTAAAACATTCCTCGTTAGTACTGAGACTCATATACAGCAATTTCTAACGACACTGAATCACCTGTCGTTTATCTCAATATTTCGGTACTAAGCATCGGCTGGTTAGAAAACCTTTAAAATTATTGATTCATAGCAGAACGAGAGAAAGTATACAGAGCATAACCTATGCGAAATGTTTTGCTATTTCTTCTGTTGCCCGGCTAATACCACACACATTTTCTCGTGTAGAACAAGAAAACGGCCTGGACTTTTGGTAATCCCATTTTTTCACTGTAGCAGCAAATATTCTACAAAGAATTCTCTTTTCTGAATTTGTTTATGAACATCTGTAATCATTGAGTCAGAGACTGAAGTAGCTTCTATCTATAGACGGGCTTTATTGTATTTAGCCATTTCGAACTTAATAGAAATTAAGGCACGAGTGACTAGGAGTATATTCATGCAGATATAACACCACTTCTGCTTCAAAAATGTTTCGGATTCAGTACGCAATCGTCAAACGGACAGTACTGGATGTGAAACGAAATGTTTATGTGAATGTGTTACCACCAAGTAGAAGACGAAATGGGTACCGAAAAATCAATCATGAATAGGTCCAATATCGAAGACACCACTTCCTATTGTGGCTGATGTAATGGTATTTGGGACGAGTGCAAGATAAAGGAATCAATAAATGGAACAATGATAGATGGATAATGGTCACTGCTGCAGTGTAGAATAGGATGCATGGTTTTTTGCAGTGTCAGATGCACTTGCCCTTGTTTTTGCTCATTTTTTGGTCGTCTTGTCTGTACGCGTGCGCACGTCAAACAACCATGTCTCGTTTGACTGTTCTTCAACCAACCTGGCTTGAGCATTTTAGCCCCACCTACTTATCTATCCAATTTCTGCTTGATCGCACGTGACCACCGATGACGCCTGCTTGTATGGAGGTTTTGGCTGATTCACGCGTCAGATTCACGCTCACGTCTTCGTTTTTGCCAATTGTGCCGTTGCACTGTACCAAATCGGGTGCTAAATATACGCTTATGTAACTCGTGCCTTACTTTTCATTGTGTAGAGAAAAACTCGATACAATGAGTATATCAAAGGAGGTTGATGGAACCGGTTTTGACTGACGGCTCTCTGATAGACCGTCTCTTCCGGGCATTGTAAAAAGTTTAGAAGTAAAAGATTCTCTAGCCGGGCGAGCCGAATATCTATATATAATGTAGTCGCATTTGAGGTTGTATAATTTTAACATGAGAGATCTCAATTTTCTGTCATAGTGTTACAAAATCCGGTGCTGTCCAGTTCATGAGACTTGGGTTACCATCCACAGACTTTCCACACTTGCAGAGCGAAAAAACTCTGTTACACGCATTTATTTTGGAAACGCTTCGAACCACATCCTAGAATCAATCACTTTTTCTCATGAAAAATAGAATAAAATGAAATTAGGTGTGAATCTGACCAGTCTCAAGCAGAATCAGAGCACGCGAATTTAGGTATCATTTTCGACACTGCGTGGAACAGCATCTGTATCAGCAAACGAAATCACTTTAAGGTGTTGGATTATATGATCAAGATCCAGAGAATTGACTTCACCTATAGTCGTATGATTCCCTTTCTTGTGATATTTGCGGAGCGCAGTGGAATATGCATAGACCATTACATTGCATATTGACGGATGAAGTTGTCGTGTACATTCCATCTGATCCGATCTACTCGTAAAATAATCAAATGTGAACAAATTGTATGGACTGCCCATGTACTGAATATCACTTGTGAGCCACCATTCAACACAAACAAAGATAACCCTGAGACGAAATTTACTGCTCTCTGTTTACTCAGTCGACAAAGCCGCAGGTTAACCTGAACACAAAACGTTTATCAACTTCAATACGATTTGCCATCCTTCTCCGTGACAAACGTTTTGTGATAAATATATAATACTCGTAGATTTGGTAGAGGCTGCCGATCCGAAAACATGTTGATGTGAACTTCAATTAAAGTTATATTCTTACGCATACCATACTGTTTGTTACAAAACAAATATCTCAAGTTTGTTGATATGAGTAGTATGGCATTTTATCTGCATGACTGGACAAAATTTCCCCGGAAGCACACGACCGGTTTCGCGGTTATTTCCGCCCATCAGGTATGCCTACCTGGTGCTCTTCTGCCCAATCATTCTTATACTTGAGCACTCCACAGTTGGTTTACAGCTGTAATCTAGCTTGAATTGAATGGAGCTTGCATGGACGGAGAATACATTTTTAGAATCACGCGGTGATTCTTCCAAAGTTTTTCCGACGCCTAACACCGGTAACCTTTGGAACGAGGACACATGGTCCCAAGTACGGATTTTTGATATGAGTAGTATAGTACTGTAGCTGGATAACAGGACTTTGGAAGAACCACCATGTGATTCTAACAAATGGACTCCCCGTCCATGCACGCTCCATTTGATCCAAATAAAATTACAGTTGTATATATTTCGAGAATAACCATACGTCGAAATGCTCCATTCTTGAGGACATCTTCTCAGTTAAGTCAACCGTTAACCGGAATTCTGTTTGGGACTCGCGAGTCATCTTCGCATGTGTTTGCACTGTTTTAACTACGTTTTCCGAGGTTCACCTGTGGGCTTCAACTGAAAAAATCTGCTTTTATCTAGATCAGAATGCTTTCATTAGTGACAAAATTGTATGCTTTTTTCCAAATGAATATTATTTGGACTGAAAACCTTTCCGTGATTTTAGCACAATAACCAAACTCACTTCATTTCACCGAACAAACAAAATCCAATGAATCGGACTAAATGTTCAACAGAGCTATACGCATACTAGCCATTCATTTCAATAGTTTGTGGTTACATTTAAGATAGAATTTCTTTTCAGAGGAAGACTTTGCTCTTATTTAATCCCGGTAGCACAAAATGTAGCAAAGCTAGAGTGACTGTCTGTAGGGAGGAGTAAATCAGCAATAAAAACAATAACGGGTTATCCAAGCAAAATTCCAATGAACACACCATCTGAATGCGTTGATCTCGCGAACGTAGTTTATTCGGGACTCACCAATATACTGGTCAGGTTGAGATTTTGGACAATGTTGCACAAATCCAGATATGCTTGTACTTCTAAAGTAGGCTTCCAAATTGTTGTGAAAAGAAGCGCTTAGTGCCTGGCTTGCGTTTCCATGTGATACGCTAACCTCGAATTGTAGATCGCTCACATCTAGAGGGAACGTGAAGGATTCTTGAACTATATCGATACAGTGAAAATCATCAAGCGGTAAAAATAACTGACCAAAATTCAGCAAAATTAAACAGCAACTAAGTCATAATCACGTTTTCTCACGCAATCCAAAGACATGGAGGGAGGTTATTGGACTTGGAAGTGAGTCCAAATCTCACCGAAATTTTTCGGTGTGAGTTTCGTTGCCCGCGTCGTAAAATATATCGGCTTGAAATAGGAAATTATCTACCTCAAACACCTAACCATCACCTAAGTCATCAGATGAACTTGAACAATTAAGATCCACCGTGATAGGCCGTTGCTGCCATTATCGGAATACACTCTACGCAACCGATGACTAATAACGCGAAGGCATCTATAGGAATTAAATGATATACAGTGACGAAAGAACTTCAAAGTAAGCAAATCTGACAAACGCTTCGTGGTTTATATCATAGAACTGACTATATCAACAAAATGTCTTGTCGTTCAATAAACTAAACAAGATTCACATATGTCCCTGGGGAATGAGAAAAGTGGCTTATGCTGAGAAAATGATTTGAAATCACTGAAGTCTGTGGACGATCGATGCTATCTGGACCAATTAACTTCTGAGGCAATCAAGCCACGAGGGTCTACCGTTCCACGACTACATGGACCAGTGAAGATTCAATAAACTGGCCCAACCCCAAGAACAGTTTCTACAATGGATAACTTGCCTTATGATCAAACAGCCCAGTGGAAAGCAGCTGAGTTGGAACCCCTGGGTAGGAGCCTGCCCAGTACAGTTGTTGGAACCATCGAGCTGCAATAATGATAATGATGATGCAAAACTTTTAGGGTCGAGACGAAAACCGTGAACATTAATCGCCTAACCTTAACGGGAGTACTCTGAAGCAGAAATACACTCTTATTAGAGATTGTACCAAAGTTATGTTGATGCAGTCTGTCAGGTAGAGAAAGAACCTCTACACCAAGTTACCCTTCAGTGGGAGCATGTTTATCAATGTCATCCTGATATGCTTAAACGCCCTTCACATTGAAAATTAAAGCATTTTCGTTTAATTGAAAAAACGACTGGCAAAACACTGGAATCAAAGGCCAAAAGGTTGTTCTGGACATACCCGAAAAAAGTGTTAATGAATGTCAGTTCACGAGAATTTGCTTCAAGTTCCGTTTGTAAATATATATCTTACAAACGCACTTTCGTGGACAGTTGTGAGCCACGAAACTGAAAAAGAATATCTTCGGGTTGGAAAGGTATATAATTTAACTGTTTCAAAGGTTTGTTAGGTAGACACCGGAAATTCTAGGGGATTACCTATTCTCTTTGGGGTCACTGTCAGAGTAGCCCAAGCTGAAGAACACACCTGTTTAACGTCACTACACCTAGTAGGTCTCAAATGACCCGGCTGCCGCTGATGTAACGTAGACTCATCTCTCACATGCACAATCCACACACTCACGTACATGGACATGAACACGAATCACTTGAGGTTTCTTTGGATTGCAAAACAGCCGTAGCAGATACATTCACTGACTAATATCACTTCCGATAACGCAGCATGGCAGAACAATAAACACATGTATACACATGTTCATCTGATAATTAGTCAAGTTCTTCCATGAAATGACGTTTTACTGTCACCAGTAAAAAGAGCAATGATTTCGTGTGTATCGTTTCAGTTTATTTGAATACATTTTTGAACGAATGATCATCCTGAAGATATAGTTATACGAACTGTGATGAATGCATTTATAAAAGATCAGATCTTCTGCCTACCAGAATTTCGAGCTATAGTTGCCGTAGAAGAGCCGACTGGAGGATTAAAACGATGAATTTCTGGTAGTGCGTGCTTTTACTGGGCATTAGGCTAATAAGACCATACACAAAGCTTTAAATAGTAGGGTTTCCTTAATTGAGTATTCAATCTATTTTGGACGTGTGTGGCCAAAATGGGACCAGGTAAACTTGGTGGTTAGAATCTTCAACGCACCTCAGTGATTCGTCCACTGTACGACAGTTAAATGGGCAGTGAAGGAACAAAAACCCTACTCGATTCCTACATCAGTGCAAAGGATAGCACTAACATCCCTCCTGTGTTTTATGGTGAGATAGAATAACCTGACGCAACTAGTTGGAAAATCTGAGAAAGCCTAGAATAGTTTTGGCGACTTAGAGCCAGTGGAAGCACAGAGAGTACCGTCAATTTTAGATGTGACCATGACGCTGATCGATTAAATTAGTTAAATCATTGCACTGTATTTTTAGTCGCGCAAAGGGAAACTGCTAAATAATTGACGTACTAAATTTTAATCTCAATTCTGATTTCTTCGAGTCATTATTAAACAGTGTACAAAGCCAGTCTAACCTGCATCGATGGTGGAAGAAATTCAATCTTTATTCATAAAGCCTTTTGATTATCTCTCTCTTGGCTGTGATAACCCTAGCCGCTTCTTAGACTTTCTGGGTTTCTCTCGCTCGAGTCAGTTCAATATGCGTCCCTTCCCGCTTGATAGAGCCACTGCAAATTGGCGTGATTGGTACTGAACAGGTTTCTATAATTATTGGACTTCAGTAAGTATGATAAACGAGCCGTACGACTGAAGTTCCCCAAGCTTACCGACAGCCGTGGTTCTGGGCAGTCAAGTCGAAAATACACTGGCACAGAAATAAGAAATTTAAATACATGGATGAACTGGGAAATAACCCCTAAGTTTCAGAGGTGAGTACAAGAAACTTATGAAAAACATTACTGAAATAACCGTGAAAGTAAGAAGTTCACTGGTCGTAGTGAACGAATTCTGAGTACTCCGCGACAGTAAAAGTCTCCATTTGAAAAGTGCTCTCTTATTGTCGATAGGAAGTAGTGTAAAAATAAGGAAATAATAGGCATGCCGGTCTCATTGTGTTTGTATTGAGCAAACAGACGGTCCAAAAAGCTGCCACTAAACCAGATACGTAATAGTTCTTGCTTTAAACTTCCTCCTGCTAATGAACTTACATAACCCTGAGGCAAAGTTAACAACAGAATACACAGTCGAATTTCGATGGTCCGAGAAACACGGATACAAGACCCAACTTCGGTGTTATCAATTCGCACCCAGACGTCAATCCAACTTTTCATCTCACACTTCATATGTTGGATGATTTGACGTATCGTGTTCGTGTTCGAGGATCGCTCTGATCACGGAGGCTGAGCTTGCACAAATCGATTAGACCTTAGCCAGCAGTTTTTTGTGTGCGGTTCGGTTGTCTGTTTTGTGATTGTCAAAACCAACAGGCTGGCACATTTGTGCTTGCTCGCCGTTTCTGTTTAAACTGCAAATGACCATAGATCTCTTGAGGCCAAATACAACTTTTGACAATTTTGTCTCATCTGCTCCGTAGTATGTGTTCTACGGATATTTGGTTGTTGGGAGAGATTTTCGTGCTTATATTGGGAACCCAAATGAGACGAAGAAGTGCATGAGAGGCAGGTTTGGCGTTCCAACCAATCAAACTGATAACGGCTTTATCCACAGTAAATGTGATAAACTCTACTTTGTTTAGAATGCTGGATGTAAACAGCGACGCTCCGTCAGACGCAGAGGCTGTCCATGAGATACTCAAAGTAAAAAGACGTATGAATGTCTGACCGAATGGGTTGCCATCGTCTGTTTTAAAATTATATGGCTCAACTTTGTGATTAGAGTTGATAAAACTCCTTGATTAGAAAAAGAGAAGGAGTGATTTTCGAAGCTTTTGTGGGACTCGGTATTTGATCGACGTATGTGAAAGACGACAGATCCTACTGTGATAAACCACAGCTGAATAAGCAACTCAACAGCTCGCTGGTAATTCTCTACCGCTTATCCAACGCTCACGAACAGAGCTTGCTGGAGACTTAACATGGTGACGGTTGTGTTGTTCATACATTTGATATGCAACAAATTTAAGAGAGGCTCATCTCCCATAAGCCAAACCATCTCCATTTTTTCCCCTCGATCTGAAGATGAACTTCGATTCAGTTGACAATACAGTTATCTGGTTTTGACTCTTAGTGGGGGATCTTACAGAAAAAATGAATTTTATTCATAAAGTCCCTTTACTTGGTTATTGAAGTCAAATTTAGGCCTAATGTGATCTTTCCCTGGAGTATTTTACGAAAAGTGGTGAAAGTCAGGGTCTCCCTTATCTACTTTCCTCTACAAATTTTTAATTGATATGGTCCAAGAGATTGCACTTTTCTCATTTGAGGATAGTGGCTATGACCTTTACCCAGGTAAAAAAGTGTTGGATCTTGAACAGGCAGACCATATTATTCATTTAGCGTAGGACCCACATACGTTGCAAAATTTTCCGGTCAGCTTGAGTAACTGCTTTCGAAAGTTCAGTAGGCGTTTTATGCCTCCAAAATGCAACATGCTATTGCAAGACCAATTTTGCACAACACCAAACCTTTCATTATCTGGAGACACGGGGAACCTAGTTTATATTGTACTGTTAAATCAGGTACTGGATATCCGATGTAGAACCTTTTGTATACCGCAGTTTGTTTTGGCATTTGCGGATCTGAATTATCTGAGGCATCGAAATGACACCCATTTTTCTATCAAAGTTCGAGGGTAGGCTGCAACATTCAGGCCAGTTGGTAATAATAATAGTTTATTTTGGAGACTCCCGAAGCTTGCCTTACGCATGATCAAAATTTTTACAACTGACAAAACTGACAGACAAAACTCATGAAAAGTCTGGAAATACGCAGGATAAAGTAAGGATAGGGAGAAATAGAGTAAGGGGGGAAATGAGAGGGAGATAAATGAATACATACGAGTGAGTAATGGATGGATTTTAAGTGAACCCAAGGATGGATTCACATATGTGCCCGGCAAATTTGGAAGTCTAAGTGGGGTGGAGCAGTTGGCTGAGCCAAGTGGGGCAGATCAGAACCTGGGGGTATTACATGAAAATTATTGAAAATCGGCATGAGGATCTATCGTTACCAGAAACGATGAAGAAAAAAAGAGAAAAAATAAGAGAAAAAGGAAGAACAAATTTTTGGGTTGTATGGCTGGGCACTAAGTAGCCATGAGCTATGCAGTATTGTTAAAAATGGACGGTAACAATCTGGAAACAGGGAGCGACCAATACGAGACGTAAAGAATGGGTCAGACGGCAGCAATGGCGCGGAAGGATAGAGAAACGATACATATGAGGTGCAGCGATAGACAAAATGGACGCATATCATAAAGGGGGACGGCATGATGGCAAAAGAACTAGCCGACAAGAACTGGAGGATACAGAATAAACATGCGGATATATATATATATATATATATATATATATATATATATATATATATTCATATATATGTACATATGTATATATGTACGGAAGTAGCAGTGCTTGGAAGAGACAGGTCGGGTTGGGCAAATGGTACGGCATTAACCTGGATAGACCCTGATGATTTTTTCTTTGACAAGTGAACATGGAGGATCAACGGCGAAAGAGAAATAACTTTGGAAGCACAGAAGTAAGCCGAAGTTGTTAATCGAGAGAATACAAAGGAGAGGATCGACAAAAACAGGTAAAATTGAGTCTAACAATCTAAATATTGCAGGTGTGATATATGGTGACGGTGGAAAATGAGTGGAGTGCTAATAAATGGACGTATATTATGCTGCAAGAAGATGGCCGGGAAAGCGGTCGGAGAACACAGAGCGAATGGAAGTGCGGGGTGATTAGAGAAGTGTAAAAGGTCAGTGGAGGAGGGCGACTTGAATTTTAGAAGAACTGTGGTGCAAAGATGCAGCAGCTGTAACAGCGAATAACACAGGAGAGAAATGAGGAAATGGAAGATCAGACAGATCAGGTAACGGCAGATCACACTGTTCGAAACTGCAGATAAGAATGATGACGAAACGATGACTATACCTTGGGTGGAACGTGGAAAAGCAGCGCATCCTGAAAGGCACACTGAAGTTGCCTGTGGCGAGCACTATACGAAACGGGTAAGAGCAATGACCGGAGAAAACCAGGTAAGAGGTGACCAATCAGATCGTTTTACTGCAGATGACACAGGATGAAGACTGAGAAGAAGAAAAGTATCAGAACGGAAACACCTGTGGTGGAACAAAAGGCAAGAGAAAATGTTGGGCGCCAGAGTTGTGAGAATGGAACTGAACAGTTGGGTGCTTGCCGGCGATTACACAAATGGATTGAGCCAGAAGTTGCTAATCGGGACACTGCCTAAGAGGAAGATCCACCGATAAATTGCGGATTAAAACATGGAAAATATGGTGATGGTGAAAGGAAAAAAATGGGGTCGTCAAAAATACAAATGTTGAAACGGCGAGTTCTTATATGGTGATTGGCCATGGTTACGCATGGGTCTGGTGCGACAAGATGGGAGGTATATGATGGACAAGAAAGGGTATCGCAAAATGGTAGCTAGTGAGGTATGCGACCAGTGAGGTACCAAGTGAATAGAGATTAGAAGCCGATAAGGGTGAAATGGGTGGAAAAGGAAACATTTCAGGCTTGGGCAGATTAAAATAGACAAGGCGGGAGTGACATTATGCAGCGAGGGCTGTCATGGTGAAAAACGATGGGAACAAAAACGGAATGGGTAGGTGTGCATACAGAGGTAGGACGACACGAAAGGGAAGTGTTATTGTCATGTGTCCAGTTACATGGGACAGCTCTCCATTGACGGTGACCGCACCATCTGAGGTGCAAGTCTAAGATTCTACCTTTCCACAAATCAAAGGTAACCCATTTCAATAATACCAACTTAAACCTTCAAAAATGTTCCGTAACACTTGATAGTTGGAACAAACATCATTGTTTTACCTACAATGCAAGTTTTGGCAAGAGTATCGCTAAAGCATCAGATAACTCCACAGAAAAAACGTGGAATGTTTCGAGAGTGAGTGGAACTTGCTATTATTGGTGTAGTTGTGGGAAGTCTACAATTGTTGGATGGGGCTGACAATTAGTATACAGTTTACTTTTTCCAGAGACAAAGGAATTCAAAAATTGTCCCATTTCAACCATTTCATCTTGGAGCAAAGCCGTTGCAACTCCAGGTGAACCATGTGCAACCTCAAGTGAGACCACCAGGCTGTTCACAAGTGACGTCTTGCAACTAACTTAACCAGCCTTGCAGATGAAAATCGCATTGGAAGATAGACGAATGAATGAAATAGTGATCGGAATTGATACTGAAATTCCTTTTTGATCATTGGATGATTAAGAGTAAGTCCGGTAAAAATTATTGAAAAGAAAAGCCAGAGTTGCAACATAGCACGATTTATGTCCGGGACGATTTCGCTGCATCTCAACATGGTGCATACTGCAGAACGATACTGTTTATATAAGTTCATGTAAAACCCTTATGTTCGACAAATATAGGAAAAATTACAACAGTCAAGTTACGTCACCATGGTTAAGACACATTAACAAATAGCTGTTTCTGCTGACACAATGTAAGTTTCCATCGATGTATGGCAATCGCTTCAGCAAACCTCAAAAGCCTGATATTCTTTGCCACGTAAATGACCCGAAACGCAGTGCTTCGGTCAGCTGGATGTTGCGTCATCAGAAGATGACGAGCGACGGCCGACGACGGGATCTTATGGTTTTGAACGTTGTCATTATGCCTTCGATCTGACCCTGATTGCATCACAAAACGTTGTACCCAATTCGGAATGTGGTCAACCACCCGGTTACGTAACTACCGCTCTGTTCGACCCACGTAGGTTGCTCCGCAACTACACTGAAATTGGTAAATCAGATTCGATTTGGTGTACAGAGATGGACGTTGTTTCACCGAGGGTGTGGGGATCTTAATCGTTTGATGAACAATTCTGAGGTCAGCTGCATAATATGTTCGGGCAAGCGCTGATCCAAGTCGTCGTTTGAGCAAGCTATTGACGTCATCACCTTTGAATGGAAGACAAAGGGTGACTAGTAAATTTCCTACTGAACAATTCATTTGTCTGATGACTTTAGGCTTGCTGTGCCTTTCGATAAACGCATCGGGATAAGCGTTTTCAGTCAAGGCTTCTTTCAGCTGTCGTAGTTCGTTGTCATTCGTGTCTTCTGTGCAGATACGTCGTGCTCTTTGAAATAGTGCTCGGACCAGGCCACGTTTATATTCCACAGGCACAAAGCTGTCAAAGTGCACGTATTGGCCTGTCCAAGTTTCTTTTCGGTAAACAGATCTGGCGATTGTTCCATCATTCCTTCTAGTCATATTAATCTCGAGAAAGTGCAGTGTGTCTTCAATTTCTGCCTCCATCGTAAATCGTATATTCGGATGCAGACGATTGAGTTCATGCATAATCCATATTGTCTCTTCTAGACTTCTTGTGATGATTAGAGCGTCATCAACGTATCGTTTGTAAAGTTCTGAACGTTCCAAAATTTTGCTCGCCTTTTCCTCAAGATGAGCCATAAATATATCTGCCAGAATGGGACCCAATGGACTTCCCATTGCGACACGATCAAACAGCCCAGTGGAAAGCAGCTGAGTTGGAACCCCTGGGTAGGAGCTTGCCCAGTACAGTTGTTGGATCCATCGAGCTGCAATAATGATAATGATGATGCAAAACTTTTAGGGTCGAGACGAAAACCGTGAACATTAATCGCCTAACCTTAACGGGAGTACTCTGAAGCAGAAATACACTCTTATTAGAGATTGTACCAAAGTTATGTTGATGCAGTCTGTCAGGTAGAGAAAGAACCTCTACACCAAGTTACCCTTCAGTGGGAGCATGTTTATCAATGTCATCCTGATATGCTTAAACGCCCTTCACATTGAAAATTAAAGCATTTTCGTTTAATTGAAAAAACGACTGGCAAAACACTGGAATCAAAGGCCAAAAGGTTGTTCTGGACATACCCGAAAAAAGTGTTAATGAATGTCAGTTCACGAGAATTTGCTTCAAGTTCCGTTTGTAAATATATATCTTACAAACGCACTTTCGTGGACAGTTGTGAGCCACGAAACTGAAAAAGAATATCTTCGGGTTGGAAAGGTATATAATTTAACTGTTTCAAAGGTTTGTTAGGTAGACACCGGAAATTCTAGGGGATTACCTATTCTCTTTGGGGTCACTGTCAGAGTAGCCCAAGCTGAAGAACACACCTGTTTAACGTCACTACACCTAGTAGGTCTCAAATGACCCGGCTGCCGCTGATGTAACGTAGACTCATCTCTCACATGCACAATCCACACACTCACGTACATGGACATGAACACGAATCACTTGAGGTTTCTTTGGATTGCAAAACAGCCGTAGCAGATACATTCACTGACTAATATCACTTCCGATAACGCAGCATGGCAGAACAATAAACACATGTATACACATGTTCATCTGATAATTAGTCAAGTTCTTCCATGAAATGACGTTTTACTGTCACCAGTAAAAAGAGCAATGATTTCGTGTGTATCGTTTCAGTTTATTTGAATACATTTTTGAACGAATGATCATCCTGAAGATATAGTTATACGAACTGTGATGAATGCATTTATAAAAGATCAGATCTTCTGCCTACCAGAATTTCGAGCTATAGTTGCCGTAGAAGAGCCGACTGGAGGATTAAAACGATGAATTTCTGGTAGTGCGTGCTTTTACTGGGCATTAGGCTAATAAGACCATACACAAAGCTTTAAATAGTAGGGTTTCCTTAATTGAGTATTCAATCTATTTTGGACGTGTGTGGCCAAAATGGGACCAGGTAAACTTGGTGGTTAGAATCTTCAACGCACCTCAGTGATTCGTCCACTGTACGACAGTTAAATGGGCAGTGAAGGAACAAAAACCCTACTCGATTCCTACATCAGTGCAAAGGATAGCACTAACATCCATCCTGTGTTTTATGGCGAGATAGAATAACCTGACGCAACTAGTTGGAAAATCTGAGAAAGCCTAGAATAGTTTTGGCGACTTAGAGCCAGTGGAAGCACGGAGAGTACCGTCAATTTTAGATGTGACCATGACGCTGATCGATTAAATTAGTTAAATCATTGCACTGTATTTTTAGTCGCGCAAAGGGAAACTGCTAAATAATTGACGTACTAAATTTTAATCTCAATTCTGATTTCTTCGAGTCATTATTAAACAGTGTACAAAGCCAGTCTAACCTGCATCGATGGTGGAAGAAATTCAATCTTTATTCATAAAGCCTTTTGATTATCTCTCTCTTGGCTGTGATAACCCTAGCCGCTTCTTAGACTTTCTGGGTTTCTCTCGCTCGAGTCAGTTCAATATGCGTCCCTTCCCGCTTGATAGAGCCACTGCAAATTGGCGTGATTGGTACTGAACAGGTTTCTATAATTATTGGACTTCAGTAAGTATGATAAACGAGCCGTACGACTGAAGTTCCCCAAGCTTACCGACAGCCGTGGTTCTGGGCAGTCAAGTCGAAAATACACTGGCACAGAAATAAGAAATTTAAATACATGGATGAACTGGGAAATAACCCCTAAGTTTCAGAGGTGAGTACAAGAAACTTATGAAAAACATTACTGAAATAACCGTGAAAGTAAGAAGTTCACTGGTCGTAGTGAACGAATTCTGAGTACTCCGCGACAGTAAAAGTCTCCATTTGAAAAGTGCTCTCTTATTGTCGATAGGAAGTAGTGTAAAAATAAGGAAATAATAGGCATGCCGGTCTCATTGTGTTTGTATTGAGCAAACAGACGGTCCAAAAAGCTGCCACTAAACCAGATACGTAATAGTTCTTGCTTTAAACTTCCTCCTGCTAATGAACTTACATAACCCTGAGGCAAAGTTAACAACAGAATACACAGTCGAATTTCGATGGTCCGAGAAACACGGATACAAGACCCAACTTCGGTGTTATCAATTCGCACCCAGACGTCAATCCAACTTTTCATCTCACACTTCATATGTTGGATGATTTGACGTATCGTGTTCGTGTTCGAGGATCGCTCTGATCACGGAGGCTGAGCTTGCACAAATCGATTAGACCTTAGCCAGCAGTTTTTTGTGTGCGGTTCGGTTGTCTGTTTTGTGATTGTCAAAACCAACAGGCTGGCACATTTGTGCTTGCTCGCCGTTTCTGTTTAAACTGCAAATGACCATAGATCTCTTGAGGCCAAATACAACTTTTGACAATTTTGTCTCATCTGCTCCGTAGTATGTGTTCTACGGATATTTGGTTGTTGGGAGAGATTTCCGTGCTTATATTGGGAACCCAAATGAGACGAAGAAGTGCATGAGAGGCAAGTTTGGCGTTCCAACCAATCAAACTGATAACGGCTTTATCCACAGTAAATGTGATAAACTCTACTTTGTTTAGAATGCTGGATGTAAACAGCGACGCTCCGTCAGACGCAGAGGCTGTCCATGAGATACTCAAAGTAAAAAGACGTATGAATGTCTGACCGAATGGGTTGCCATCGTCTGTTTTAAAATTATATGGCTCAACTTTGTGATTAGAGTTGATAAAACTCCTTGATTAGAAAAAGAGAAGGAGTGATTTTCGAAGCTTTTGTGGGACTCGGTATTTGATCGACGTATGTGAAAGACGACAGATCCTACTGTGATAAACCACAGCTGAATAAGCAACTCAACAGCTCGCTGGTAATTCTCTACCGCTTATCCAACGCTCACGAACAGAGCTTGCTGGAGACTTAACATGGTGACGGTTGTGTTGTTCATACATTTGATATGCAACAAATTTAAGAGAGGCTCATCTCCCATAAGCCAAACCATCTCCATTTTTTCCCCTCGATCTGAAGATGAACTTCGATTCAGTTGACAATACAGTTATCTGGTTTTGACTATTAGTGGGGGATCTTACAGAAAAAATGAATTTTATTCATAAAGTCCCTTTACTTGGTTATTGAAGTCAAATTTAGGCCTAATGTGATCTTTCCCTGGAGTATTTTACGAAAAGTGGTGAAAGTCAGGGTCTCCCTTATCTACTTTTCTCTACAAATTTTTAATTGATATGGTCCAAGAGATTGCACTTTTCTCATTTGAGGATAGTGGCTATGACCTTTACCCAGGTAAAAAAGTGTTGGATCTTGAACAGGCAGACCATATTATTCATTTAGCGTAGGACCCACATACGTTGCAAAATTTTCCGGTCAGCTTGAGTAACTGCTTTCGAAAGTTCAGTAGGCGTTTTATGCCTCCAAAATGCAACATGCTATTGCAAGACCAATTTTGCACAACACCAAACCTTTCATTATCTGGAGACACGGGGAACCTAGTTTATATTGTACTGTTAAATCAGGTACTGGATATCCGATGTAGAACCTTTTGTATACCGCAGTTTGTTTTGGCATTTGCGGATCTGAATTATCTGAGGCATCGAAATGACACCCATTTTTCTATCAAAGTTCGAGGGTAGGCTGCAACATTCAGGCCAGTTGGTAATAATAATAGTTTATTTTGGAGACTCCCGAAGCTTGCCTTACGCATGATCAAAATTTTTACAACTGACAAAACTGACAGACAAAACTCATGAAAAGTCTGGAAATACGCAGGATAAAGTAAGGATAGGGAGAAATAGAGTAAGGGGGGAAATGAGAGGGAGATAAATGAATACATACGAGTGAGTAATGGATGGATTTTAAGTGAACCCAAGGATGGATTCACATATGTGCCCGGCAAATTTGGAAGTCTAAGTGGGGTGGAGCAGTTGGCTGAGCCAAGTGGGGCAGATCAGAACCTGGGGGTATTACATGAAAATTATTGAAAATCGGCATGAGGATCTATCGTTACCAGAAACGATGAAGAAAAAAAGAGAAAAAATAAGAGAAAAAGGAAGAACAAATTTTTGGGTTGTATGGCTGGGCACTAAGTAGCCATGAGCTATGCAGTATTGTTAAAAATGGACGGTAACAATCTGGAAACAGGGAGCGACCAATACGAGACGTAAAGAATGGGTCAGACGGCAGCAATGGCGCGGAAGGATAGAGAAACGATACATATGAGGTGCAGCGATAGACAAAATGGACGCATATCATAAAGGGGGACGGCATGATGGCAAAAGAACTAGCCGACAAGAACTGGAGGATACAGAATAAACATGTGGATATATATATATATATATATATATATATATATATATATATATATATATATATATTCATATATATGTACATATGTATATATGTACGGAAGTAGCAGTGCTTGGAAGAGACAGGTCGGGTTGGGCAAATGGTACGGCATTAACCTGGATAGACCCTGATGATTTTTTCTTTGACAAGTGAACATGGAGGATCAACGGCGAAAGAGAAATAACTTTGGAAGCACAGAAGTAAGCCGAAGTTGTTAATCGAGAGAATACAAAGGAGAGGATCGACAAAAACAGGTAAAATTGAGTCTAACAATCTAAATATTGCAGGTGTGATATATGGTGACGGTGGAAAATGAGTGGAGTGCTAATAAATGGACGTATATTATGCTGCAAGAAGATGGCCGGGAAAGCGGTCGGAGAACACAGAGCGAATGGAAGTGCGGGGTGATTAGAGAAGTGTAAAAGGTCAGTGGAGGAGGGCGACTTGAATTTTAGAAGAACTGTGGTGCAAAGATGCAGCAACTGTAACAGCGAATAACACAGGAGAGAAATGAGGAAATGGAAGATCAGACAGATCAGGTAACGGCAGATCACACTGTTCGAAACTGCAGATAAGAATGATGACGAAACGATGACTATACCTTGGGTGGAACGTGGAAAAGCAGCGCATCCTGAAAGGCACACTGAAGTTGCCTGTGGCGAGCACTATACGAAACGGGTAAGAGCAATGACCGGAGAAAACCAGGTAAGAGGTGACCAATCAGATCGTTTTACTGCAGATGACACAGGATGAAGACTGAGAAGAAGAAAAGTATCAGAACGGAAACACCTGTGGTGGAACAAAAGGCAAGAGAAAATGTTGGGCGCCAGAGTTGTGAGAATGGAACTGAACAGTTGGGTGCTTGCCGGCGATTACACAAATGGATTGAGCCAGAAGTTGCTAATCGGGACACTGCCTAAGAGGAAGATCCACCGATAAATTGCGGATTAAAACATGGAAAATATGGTGATGGTGAAAGGAAAAAAATGGGGTCGTCAAAAATACAAATGTTGAAACGGCGAGTTCTTATATGGTGATTGGCCATGGTTACGCATGGGTCTGGTGCGACAAGATGGGAGGTATATGATGGACAAGAAAGGGTATCGCAAAATGGTAGCTAGTGAGGTATGCGACCAGTGAGGTACCAAGTGAATAGAGATTAGAAGCCGATAAGGATGAAATGGGTGGAAAAGGAAACATTTCAGGCTTGGGCAGATTAAAATAGACAAGGCGGGAGTGACATTATGCAGCGAGGGCTGTCATGGTGAAAAACGATGGGAACAAAAACGGAATGGGTAGGTGTGCATACAGAGGTAGGACGACACGAAAGGGAAGTGTTATTGTCATGTGTCCAGTTACATGGGACAGCTCTCCATTGACGGTGACCGCACCATCTGAGGTGCAAGTCTAAGATTCTACCTTTCCACAAATCAAAGGTAACCCATTTCAATAATACCAACTTAAACCTTCAAAAATGTTCCGTAACACTTGATAGTTGGAACAAACATCATTGTTTTACCTACAATGCAAGTTTTGGCAAGAGTAGCGCTAAAGCATCAGATAACTCCACAGAAAAAACGTGGAATGTTTCGAGAGTGAGTGGAACTTGCTATTATTGGTGTAGTTGTTGGAAGTCTACAATTGTTGGATGGGGCTGACAATTAGTATACAGTTTACTTTTTCCAGAGACAAAGGAATTCAAAAATTGTCCCATTTCAACCATTTCATCTTGGAGCAAAGCCGTTGCAACTCCAGGTGAACCATGTGCAACCTCAAGTGAGACCACCAGGCTGTTCACAAGTGACGTCTTGCAACTAACTTAACCAGCCTTGCAGATGAAAATCGCATTGGAAGATAGACGAATGAATGAAATAGTGATCGGAATTGATACTGAAAATCCTTTTTGATCATTGGATGATTAAGAGTAAGTCCGGTAAAAATTATTGAAAAGAAAAGCCAGAGTTGCAACATAGCACGATTTATGTCCGGGACGATTTCGCTGCATCTCAACATGGTGCATACTGCAGAACGATACTGTTTATATAAGTTCATGTAAAACCCTTATGTTCGACAAATATAGGAAAAATTACAACAGTCAAGTTACGTCACCATGGTTAAGACACATTAACAAATAGCTGTTTCTGCTGACACAATGTAAGTTTCCATCGATGTATGGCAATCGCTTCAGCAAACCTCAAAAGCCTGATATTCTTTGCCACGTAAATGACCCGAAACGCAGTGCTTCGGTCAGCTGGATGTTGCGTCATCAGAAGATGACGAGCGACGGCCGACGACGGGATCTTATGGTTTTGAACGTTGTCATTATGCCTTCGATCTGACCCTGATTGCATCACAAAACGTTGTACCCAATTCGGAATGTGGTCAACCACCCGGTTACGTAACTACCGCTCTGTTCGACCCACGTAGGTTGCTCCGCAACTACACTGAAATTGGTAAATCAGATTCGATTTGGTGTACAGAGATGGACGTTGTTTCACCGAGGGTGTGGGGATCTTAATCGTTTGATGAACAATTCTGAGGTCAGCTGCATAATATGTTCGGGCAAGCGCTGATCCAAGTCGTCGTTTGAGCAAGCTATTGACGTCATCACCTTTGAATGGAAGACAAAGGGTGACTAGTAAATTTCCTACTGAACAATTCATTTGTCTGATGACTTTAGGCTTGCTGTGCCTTTCGATAAACGCATCGGGATAAGCGTTTTCAGTCAAGGCTTCTTTCAGCTGTCGTAGTTCGTTGTCATTCGTGTCTTCTGTGCAGATACGTCGTGCTCTTTGAAATAGTGCTCGGACCAGGCCACGTTTATATTCCACAGGCACAAAGCTGTCAAAGTGCAAGTATTGGCCTGTCCAAGTTTCTTTTCGGTAAACAGATCTGGCGATTGTTCCATCGTTCCTTCTAGTCATATTAATCTCGAGAAAGTGCAGTGTGTCTTCAATTTCTGCCTCCATCGTAAATCGTATATTCGGATGCAGACGATTGAGTTCATGCATAATCCATGTTGTCTCTTCTAGACTTCTTGTGATGATTAGAGCGTCATCAACGTATCGTTTGTAAAGTTCTGAACGTTCCAAAAATTTGCTCGCCTTTTCCTCAAGATGAGCCATAAATATATCTGCCAGAATGGGACCCAATGGACTTCCCATTGCGACACGGTCAATTTGTCTGTAAGCCCGACCAAGGAAGGAAAACGATACGTTTGTTGTGCACAGTAGTAATTGTCGTTCCAGAACTGATACTGGTATACCGATTTTGAGTTGGTTTTGCTCGACATGGTCACAGATGATGCGTATGACCTCCCGAACGGGAACATTCGTAAACAGTGATTGGACATCAAACGAGGCCATGTGTTTCTCTTTCACATTAATCTGGTCCAACAGCTTTACTATTTCGAAACTGTCTTTGATAGTGTGTCTGACCATTGATTTATGAACTGGCTCAAGCAGTTTCACCAGCCATTTCGCCAATTCGTGTTGTGGTGAATTTGTCATAGACAGTATTGGTCAAAGTGGCACTCCGGGTTTGTGTAGTTTCGGTAAACCACACAGTTGTGGAGTTTGAGTTCCTTTTGGCTTCAGATGGTGAGCTGTGCTTTCATTGATGAAGTGTCCTTCTAGTAGAAACTGTACTTCTGTCGATATCCGTTGTTCTAGTTCTTTGGGGTCATCACAGTTATCTTCGCGTGCAAACTTGCTGGGATCGTCAAGAACACTTTCCATCTTCTTCTCATAGTCATTCCGATCCATCAGCACTGCTCCGGACCCCTATGTAAGGGCGTAAAATTAACAAATCAGGTCGCAGCTGTAGCTCTTCAATGGCGGATATGTGCTCAGGTGTGAGGAGTGACTTATGTCTGGACGATGTCATCCGGTACTGTCGTTCCAAGTCAATCAGCTTTGCTTTGAACCAAGTCTCTGCATCTTTTGAAGTTGGTTTGACTATTTTCAGTTGTTCGAATAGATATTCGAATTGCGCCTGTGTCTCTATGCTGTTTATTTTACTCGGTGGTATGCAGAAACGTAGACCACAGGAAAGAGCCGGTAATTGAAGTTCATTCAGTGCAACCGATGACAAATTTCTCACAAATTTTTCTGGTTGTTTCGGAAAATTCGGTTCAGCTAACTTGTGAACGATGGATTTCTGAAGCTTGTTTAATGCACAAAGTTTGGCTTTTCGGATGTTTTCCACACAGAAGTTGGTAAATTTGATTCGGAAACGAGGCTCAGTTTCTCAAGAAGTATTGATGTTTCGATGCACGTTGTCTGAAGTGTCGTTAGATTTTCTTTATAATCATCAATCTGACATCGCACGAAACGTCTCAAATTCCTGGTAGAGGCACAGATCTTATTCTTCCGTAAGCGTTTACAAAATGTAATCGGGTATCTGTTGCAACGGACACATTGTTCCAGAGAATCAATACGGACTCGAATCGTGGCAATTTCACATCTCAATCTGACTAGGTCATCGAGAGACCTAATGGTTGGTTTCGGGAGACGAGATTTGAGGAAATTGAAACATGCATTTCCCGAAATAATCTTCAAAAAGAAAAGCCAGAGTTGCAACATAGCACGATTTATGTCCGGGACGATTTCGCTGCATCTCAACATGGTGCATACTGCAGAACGATACTGTTTATATAAGTTCATGTAAAACCCTTATGTTCGACAAATATAGGAAAAATTACAACAGTCAAGTTACGTCACCATGGTTAAGACACATTAACAAATAGCTGTTTCTGCTGACACAATATAAGTTTCCATCGATGTTTGGCGATCGCTTCAGCAAACCTCAAAAGCCTGATATTCTTTGCCACGTAAATGACCCGAAACGCAGTGCTTCGGTCAGCTGGATGTTGCGTCATCAGAAGATGACGAGCGACGGCCGACGACGGGATCTTATGGTTTTGAACGTTGTCATTATGCCTTCGATCTGACCCTGATTGCATCACAAAACGTTGTACCCAATTCGGAATGTGTTCAACCACCCGGTTACGTAACTACCGCTCTGTTCGACCCACGTAGGTTGCTCCGCAACTACACTGAAATTGGTAAATCAGATTCGATTTGGTGTACAGAGATGGACGTTGTTTCACCGAGGGTGTGGGGATCTTAATCGTTTGATGAACAATTCTGAGGTCAGCTGCATAATATGTTCGGGCAAGCGCTGATCCAAGTCGTCGTTTGAGCAAGCTATTGACGTCATCACCTTTGAATGGAAGACAAAGGGTGACTAGTAAATTTCCTACTGAACAATTCATTTGTCTGATGACTTTAGGCTTGCTGTGCCTTTCGATAAACGCATCGGGATAAGCGTTTTCAGTCAAGGCTTCTTTCAGCTGTCGTAGTTCGTTGTCATTCGTGTCTTCTGTGCAGATACGTCGTGCTCTTTGAAATAGTGCTCGGACCAGGCCACGTTTATATTCCACAGGCACAAAGCTGTCAAAGTGCAAGTATTGGCCTGTCCAAGTTTCTTTTCGGTAAACCGATCTGGCGATTGTTCCATCATTCCTTCTAGTAATATTAATCTCGAGAAAGTGCAGTGTGTCTTCAATTTCTGCCTCCATCGTAAATCGTATATTCGGATGCAGACGATTGAGTTCATGCATAATCCATGTTGTCTCTTCTAGACTTCTTGTGATGATTAGAGCGTCATCAACGTATCGTTTGTAAAGTTCTGAACGTTCCAAAATTTTGCTCGCCTTTTCCTCAAGATGAGCCGTAAATATATCTGCCAGAATGGGACCCAATGGACTTCCCATTGCGACACGGTCAATTTGTCTGTAAGCCCGACCAAGGAAGGAAAACGATACGTTTGTTGTGCACAGTAGTAATTGTCGTTCCAGAACTGATACTGGTATACCGATTTTGAGTTGGTTTTGCTCGACATGGTCACAGATGATGCGTATGACCTCCCGAACGGGAACATTCGTAAACAGTGATTGGACATCAAACGAGGCCATGTGTTTCTCTTTCACATTAATCTGGTCCAACAGCTTTACTATTTCGAAACTGTCTTTGATAGTGTGTCTGACCATTGATTTATGAACTGGCTCAAGCAGTTTCACCAGCCATTTCGCCAATTCGTGTTGTGGTGAATTTGTCATAGACAGTATTGGTCAAAGTGGCACTCCGGGTTTGTGTAGTTTCGGTAAACCACACAGTTGTGGAGTTTGAGTTCCTTTTGGCTTCAGATGGTGAGCTGTGCTTTCATTGATGAAGTGTCCTTCTAGTAGAAACTGTACTTCTGTCGATATCCGTTGTTCTAGTTCTTTGGGGTCATCACAGTTATCTTCGCGTGCAAACTTGCTGGGATCGTCAAGAACACTTTCCATCTTCTTCTCATAGTCATTCCGATCCATCAGCACTGCTCCGGACCCCTATGTAAGGGCGTAAAATTAACAAATCAGGTCGCAGCTGTAGCTCTTTAATGGCGGATATGTGCTCAGGTGTGAGGAGTGACTTATGTCTGGACGATGTCATCCGGTACTGTCGTTCCAAGTCAATCAGCTTTGCTTTGAACCAAGTCTCTGCATCTTTTGAAGTTGGTTTGACTATTTTCAGTTGTTCGAATAGATATTCGAATTGCGCCTGTGTCTCTATGCTGTTTATTTTACTCGGTGGTATGCAGAAACGTAGACCACAGGAAAGAGCCGGTAATTGAAGTTCATTCAGTGCAACCGATGACAAATTTCTCACAAATTTTTCTGGTTGTTTCGGAAAATTCGGTTCAGCTAACTTGTGAACGATGGATTTCTGAAGCTTGTTTAATGCACAAAGTTTGGCTTTTCGGATGTTTTCCACACAGAAGTTGGTAAATTTGATTCGGAAACGAGGCTCAGTTTCTCAAGAAGTATTGATCTTTCGATGCACGTTGTCTGAAGTGTCGTTAGATTTTCTTTATAATCATCAATCTGACATCGCACGAAACGTCTCAAATTCCTGGTAGAGGCACAGATCTTATTCTTCCGTAAGCGTTTACAAAATGTAATCGGGTATCTGTTGCAACGGACACATTGTTCCAGAAAATCAATACGGACTCGAATCGTGGCAATTTCACATCTCAATCTGACTAGGTCATCGACAGACCCAATGGTTGGTTTCGGGAGACGAGATTTAGGAAATGGAAACATGCATTTCGCGAAATAATCTTCAAAAAGAAAAGCCAGAGTTGCAACATAGCACGATTTATGTCCGGGACGATTTCGCTGCATCTCAACATGGTGCATACTGCAGAACGATACTGTTTATATAAGTTCATGTAAAACCCTTATGTTCGACAAATATTGGAAAAATTACAACAGTCAAGTTACGTCACCATGGTTAAGACACATTAACAAATAGCTGTTTCTGCTGACACAATGTAAGTTTCCATCGATGTTTGGCAATCGCTTCAGCAAACCTCAAAAGCCTGATATTCTTTGCCACGTAAATGACCCGAAACGCAGTGCTTCGGTCAGCTGGATGTTGCGTCATCAGAAGATGACGAGCGACGGCCGACGACGGGATCTTATGGTTTTGAACGTTGTCATTATGCCTTCGATCTGACCCTGATTGCATCACAAAACGTTGTACCCAATTCGGAATGTGGTCAACCACCCGGTTACGTAACTACCGCTCTGTTCGACCCACGTAGGTTGCTCCGCAACTACACTGAAATTGGTAAATCAGATTCGATTTGGTGTACAGAGA
Organism: Fasciola hepatica; assembly: GCA_948099385.1. NCBI lineage: Eukaryota > Metazoa > Platyhelminthes > Trematoda > Plagiorchiida > Fasciolidae > Fasciola > Fasciola hepatica. The sequence goes on along the minus strand of CANUEZ040000452.1, from coordinate 6,226 downwards.
TGGACGTTGTTTCACCGAGGGTGTGGGGATCTTAATCGTTTGATGAACAATTCTGAGGTCAGCTGCATAATATGTTCGGGCAAGCGCTGATCCAAGTCGTCGTTTGAGCAAGCTATTGACGTCATCACCTTTGAATGGAAGACAAAGGGTGACTAGTAAATTTCCTACTGAACAATTCATTTGTCTGATGACTTTAGGCTTGCTGTGCCTTTCGATAAACGCATCGGGAAAACCGTTTTCAGTCAAGGCTTCTTTCAGCTGTCGTAGTTCGTTGTCATTCGTGTCTTCTGTGCAGATACGTCGTGCTCTTTGAAATAGTGCTCGGACCAGGCCACGTTTATATTCCACAGGCACAAAGCTGTCAAAGTGCAAGTATTGGCCTGTCCAAGTTTCTTTTCGGTAAACAGATCTGGCGATTGTTCCATCATTCCTTCTAGTCATATTAATCTCGAGAAAGTGCAGTGTGTCTTCAATTTCTGCCTCCATCGTAAATCGTATATTCGGATGCAGACGATTGAGTTCATGCATAATCCATGTTGTCTCTTCTAGACTTCTTGTGATGATTAGAGCGTCATCAACGTATCGTTTGTAAAGTTCTGAACGTTCCAAAATTTTGCTCGCCTTTTCCTCAAGATGAGCCGTAAATATATCTGCCAGAATGGGACCCAATGGACTTCCCATTGCGACACGGTCAATTTGTCTGTAAGCCCGACCAAGGAAGGAAAACGATACGTTTGTTGTGCACAGTAGTAATTGTCGTTCCAGAACTGATACTGGTATACCGATTTTGAGTTGGTTTTGCTCGACATGGTCACAGATGATGCGTATGACCTCCCGAACGGGAACATTCGTAAACAGTGATTGGACATCAAACGAGGCCATGTGTTTCTCTTTCACATTAATCTGGTCCAACAGCTTTACTATTTCGAAACTGTCTTTGATAGTGTGTCTGACCATTGATTTATGAACTGGCTCAAGCAGTTTCACCAGCCATTTCGCCAATTCGTGTTGTGGTGAATTTGTCATAGACAGTATTGGTCAAAGTGGCACTCCGGGTTTGTGTAGTTTCGGTAAACCACACAGTTGTGGAGTTTGAGTTCCTTTTGGCTTCAGATGGTGAGCTGTGCTTTCATTGATGAAGTGTCCTTCTAGTAGAAACTGTACTTCTGTCGATATCCGTTGTTCTAGTTCTTTGGGGTCATCACAGTTATCTTCGCGTGCAAACTTGCTGGGATCGTCAAGAACACTTTCCATCTTCTTCTCATAGTCATTCCGATCCATCAGCACTGCTCCGGACCCCTTGTCAGGGCGTAAAATTAACAAATCAGGTCGCAGCTGTAGCTCTTCAATGGCGGATATGTGCTCAGGTGTGAGGAGTGACTTATGTCTGGACGATGTCATCCGGTACTGTCGTTCCAAGTCAATCAGCTTTGCTTTGAACCAAGTCTCTGCATCTTTTGAAGTTGGTTTGACTATTTTCAGTTGTTCGAATAGATATTCGAATTGCGCCTGTGTCTCTATGCTGTTTATTTTACTCGGTGGTATGCAGAAACGTAGACCACAGGAAAGAGCCGGTAATTGAAGTTCATTCAGTGCAACCGATGACAAATTCCTCACAAACTTTTCTGGTTGTTTCGGAAAATTCGGTTCAGCTAACTTGTGAACGATGGATTTCTGAAGCTTGTTTAATGCACAACGTTTGGCTTTTCGGATGTTTTCCATACAGAAGTTGGTAAATTTGATTCGGAAACGAGGCTCAGTTTCTCAAGAAGTATTGATCTTTCGATGCACGTTGTCTGAAGTGTCGTTAGATTTTCTTTATAATCATCAATCTGACATCGCACGAAACGTCTCAAATTCCTGGTAGAGGCACAGATCTTATTCTTCCGTAAGCGTTTACAAAATGTAATCGGGTATCTGTTGCAACGGACACATTGTTCCAGAAAATCAATACGGACTCGAATCGTGGCAATTTCACATCTCAATCTGACTAGGTCATCGAGAGACCCAATGGTTGGTTTCGGGAGACGAGATTTGAGGAAATTGAAACATGCATTTCCCGAAATAATCTTCGAAAAGAAAAGCCAGAGTTGCAACATAGCACGATTTATGTCCGGGACGATTTCGCTGCATCTCAACATGGTGCATACTGCAGAACGATACTGTTTATATAAGTTCATGTAAAACCCTTATGTTCGACAAATATAGGAAAAATTACAACAGTCAAGTTACGTCACCATGGTTAAGACACATTAACAAATAGCTGTTTCTGCTGACACAATGTAAGTTTCCATCGATGTATGGCAATCGCTTCAGCAAACCTCAAAAGCCTGATATTCTTTGCCACGTAAATGACCCGAAACGCAGTGCTTCGGTCAGCTGGATGTTGCGTCATCAGAAGATGACGAGCGACGGCCGACGACGGGATCTTATGGTTTTGAACGCTGTCATTATGCCTTCGATCTGACCCTGATTGCATCACAAAACGTTGTACCCAATTCGGAATGTGTTCAACCACCCGGTTACGTAACTACCGCTCTGTTCGACCCACGTAGGTTGCTCCGCAACTACACTGAAATTGGTAAATCAGATTCGATTTGGTGTACAGAGATGGACGTTGTTTCACCGAGGGTGTGGGGATCTTAATCGTTTGATGAACAATTCTGAGGTCAGCTGCATAATATGTTCGGGCAAGCGCTGATCCAAGTCGTCGTTTGAGCAAGCTATTGACGTCATCACCTTTGAATGGAAGACAAAGGGTGACTAGTAAATTTCCTACTGAACAATTCATTTGTCTGATGACTTTAGGCTTGCTGTGCCTTTCGATAAACGCATCGGGAAAACCGTTTTCAGTCAAGGCTTCTTTCAGCTGTCGTAGTTCGTTGTCATTCGTGTCTTCTGTGCAGATACGTCGTGCTCTTTGAAATAGTGCTCGGACCAGGCCACGTTTATATTCCACAGGCACAAAGCTGTCAAAGTGCAAGTATTGGCCTGTCCAAGTTTCTTTTCGGTAAACAGATCTGGCGATTGTTCCATCATTCCTTCTAGTCATATTAATCTCGAGAAAGTGCAGTGTGTCTTCAATTTCTGCCTCCATCGTAAATCGTATATTCGGATGCAGACGATTGAGTTCATGCATAATCCATGTTGTCTCTTCTAGACTTCTTGTGATGATTAGAGCGTCATCAACGTGTCGTTTGTAAAGTTCTGAACGTTCCAAAATTTTGCTCGCCTTTTCCTCAAGATGAGCCATAAATATATCTGCCAGAATGGGACCCAATGGACTTCCCATTGCGACGAAAACCGTGAACATTAATCGCCTAACCTTAACGGGAGTACTCTGAAGCAGAAATACACTCTTATTAGAGATTGTACCAAAGTTATGTTGATGCAGTCTGTCAGGTAGAGAAAGAACCTCTACACCAAGTTACCCTTCAGTGGGAGCATGTTTATCAATGTCATCCTGATATGCTTAAACGCCCTTCACATTGAAAATTAAAGCATTTTCGTTTAATTGAAAAAACGACTGGCAAAACACTGGAATCAAAGGCCAAAAGGTTGTTCTGGACATACCCGAAAAAAGTGTTAATGAATGTCAGTTCACGAGAATTTGCTTCAAGTTCCGTTTGTAAATATATATCTTACAAACGCACTTTCGTGGACAGTTGTGAGCCACGAAACTGAAAAAGAATATCTTCGGGTTGGAAAGGTATATAATTTAACTGTTTCAAAGGTTTGTTAGGTAGACACCGGAAATTCTAGGGGATTACCTATTCTCTTTGGGGTCACTGTCAGAGTAGCCCAAGCTGAAGAACACACCTGTTTAACGTCACTACACCTAGTAGGTCTCAAAGGACCCGGCTGCCGCTGATGTAACGTAGACTCATCTCTCACATGCACAATCCACACACTCACGTACATGGACATGAACACGAATCACTTGAGGTTTCTTTGGATTGCAAAACAGCCGTAGCAGATACATTCACTGACTAATATCACTTCCGATAACGCAGCATGGCAGAACAATAAACACATGTATACACATGTTCATCTGATAATTAGTCAAGTTCTTCCATGAAATGACGTTTTACTGTCACCAGTAAAAAGAGCAATGATTTCGTGTGTATCGTTTCAGTTTATTTGAATACATTTTTGAACGAATGATCATCCTGAAGATATAGTTATACGAACTGTGATGAATGCATTTATAAAAGATCAGATCTTCTGCCTACCAGAATTTCGAGCTATAGTTGCCGTAGAAGAGCCGACTGGAGGATTAAAACGATGAATTTCTGGTAGTGCGTGCTTTTACTGGGCATTAGGCTAATAAGACCATACACAAAGCTTTAAATAGTAGGGTTTCCTTAATTGAGTATTCAATCTATTTTGGACGTGTGTGGCCAAAATGGGACCAGGTAAACTTGGTGGTTAGAATCTTCAACGCACCTCAGTGATTCGTCCACTGTACGACAGTTAAATGGGCAGTGAAGGAACAAAAACCCTACTCGATTCCTACATCAGTGCAAAGGATAGCACTAACATCCATCCTGTGTTTTATGGCGAGATAGAATAACCTGACGCAACTAGTTGGAAAATCTGAGAAAGCCTAGAATAGTTTTGGCGACTTAGAGCCAGTGGAAGCACAGAGAGTACCGTCAATTTTAGATGTGACCATGACGCTGATCGATTAAATTAGTTAAATCATTGCACTGTATTTTTAGTCGCGCAAAGGGAAACTGCTAAATAATTGACGTACTAAATTTTAATCTCAATTCTGATTTCTTCGAGTCATTATTAAACAGTGTACAAAGCCAGTCTAACCTGCATCGATGGTGGAAGAAATTCAATCTTTATTCATAAAGCCTTTTGATTATCTCTCTCTTGGCTGTGATAACCCTAGCCGCTTCTTAGACTTTCTGGGTTTCTCTCGCTCGAGTCAGTTCAATATGCATCCCTTCCCGCTTGATAGAGCCACTGCAAATTGGCGTGATTGGTACTGAACAGGTTTCTATAATTATTGGACTTCAGTAAGTATGATGAACGAGCCGTACGACTGAAGTTCCCCAAGCTTACCGACAGCCGTGGTTCTGGGCAGTCAAGTCGAAAATACACTGGCACGGAAATAAGAGATTTAAACACATGGATGAACTGGGAAATAACCCCTAAGTTTCAGAGGTGAGTACAAGAAACTTATGAAAAACATTACTGAAATAACCGTGAAAGTAAGAAGTTCACTGGTCGTAGTGAACGAATTTTGAGTACTCCGCGACAGTAAAAGTCTCCATTTGAAAAGTGCTCTCTTATTGTCGATAGGAAGTAGTGTAAAAATAAGGAAATAATAGGCATGCCGGTCTCATTGTGTTTGTATTGAGCAAACAGACGGTCCAAAAAGCTGCCACTAAACCATATACGTAATAGTTCTTGCTTTAAACTTCCTCCTGCTAATGAACTTACATAACTATCAGGCAAAGTTAACAACAGAATACACAGTCGAATTTCGATGGTCCGAGAAACACGGATACAAGACCCAACTTCGGTGTTATCAATTCGCACCCAGACGTCAATCCAACTTTTCATCTCACACTTCATATGTTGGATGATTTGACGTATCGTGTTCGTGTTCGAGGATCGCTCTGATCACGGAGGCTGAGCTTGCACAAATCGATTAGACCTTAGCCAGCAGTTTTTTGTGTGCGGTTCGGTTGTCTGTTTTGTGATTGTCAAAACCAACAGGCTGGCACATTTGTGCTTGCTCGCCGTTTCTGTTTAAACTGCAAATGACCATAGATCTCTTGAGGCCAAATACAACTTTTGACAATTTTGTCTCATCTGCTCCGTAGTATGTGTTCTACGGATATTTGGTTGTTGGGAGAGATTTCCGTGCTTATATTGGGAACCCAAATGAGACGAAGAAGTGCATGAGAGGCAGGTTTGGCGTTCCAACCAATCAAACTGATAACGGCTTTATCCACAGTAAATGTGATAAACTCTACTTTGTTTAGAATGCTGGATGTAAACAGCGACGCCTCGTCAGACGCAGAGGCTGTCCATGAGATACTCAAAGTAAAAAGACGTATGAATGTCTGACCGAATGGGTTGCCATCGTCTGTTTTAAAATTATATGGCTCAACTTTGTGATTAGAGTTGATAAAACTCCTTGATTAGAAAAAGAGAAGGAGTGATTTTCGAAGCTTTTGTGGGACTCGGTATTTGATCGACGTATGTG
>CANUEZ040000451.1:0-56188 GCA_948099385.1 Fasciola hepatica | reverse complement strand
GAGGATAGTCACGGCCTGAGAAACACATTGGCACAAGAGAATTTCCGGTAGGACTAGCGGAAATAGGTGAATTGATCAAACTGGGCTTAAACGGCGTCCTACGGGCACGCTGATTCTTTGTCCAGAGGATAGTCACGGCCTGAGAAACACATTGGCACAAGAGAAATTCCAGTAGGACTAGCGGAAATAGGTGAATTGATCAAACTGGGCTTAAACGGCGTCCTACGGGCACGCTGATTCTTTGTCCAGAGGATAGTCACGGCCTGAGAAACACATTGGCACAAGAGAAATTCCAGTAGGACTTGCGGAAATAGGTGAATTGATCAAACTGGGCTTAAACGGCGTCCTACGGGCACGCTGATTCTTTGTCCAGAAGATAGTCACGGCCTGAGAAACACATTGGCACAAGAGAAATTCCAGTAGGACTAGCGGAAATAGGTGAATTGATCAAACTGGGCTTAAACGGCGTCCTACGGGCACGCTGATTCTTTGTCCAGAGGATGGTCACGGCCTGAGAAACACATTGGCACAAGAGAAATTCCAGTAGGACTAGCGGAAATAGGTGAATTGATCAAACTGGGCTTGAACGGCGTCCTACGGGCACGCTGATTCTTTGTCCAGAGGATAGTCACGGCCTGAGAAACACATTGGCACAAGAGAAATTCCAGTGGGACTAGCGAAAATAGGTGAATTGATCAAACTGGGCTTAAACGGCGTCATACGGGCACGCTGATTCTTTGTCCAGAGGATAGTCACGGCCTGAGAAACACATTGGCACAAGAGAAATTCCAGTAGGACTAGCGGAAATAGGTGAATTGATCAAACTGGGCTTAAACGGCGTCCTACGGGCACGCTGATTCTTTGTCCAGAGGATAGTCACGGCCTGAGAAACACATTGGCACAAGAGAAATTCCAGTAGGACTAGCGGAAATAGGTGAATTGATCAAACTGGGCTTAAACGGCGTCCTACGGGCACGCTGATTCTTTGTCCAGAGGATAGTCACGGCCTGAGAAACACATTGGCACAAGAGAAATTCCAGTAGGACTAGCGGAAATAGGTGAATTGATTAAACTGGGCTTAAACGGCGTCCTACGGGCACGCTGATTCTTTGTCCAGAGGATAGTCACGGCCTGAGGAACACATTGGCACAAGAGAAATTCCAGTAGGACTAGCGGAAATAGGTGAATTGATCAAACTGGGCTTGAACGGCGTCCTACGGGCACGCTGATTCTTTGTCCAGAGGATAGTCACGGCCTGAGAAACACTTTGGCACAAGAGAAATTCCAGTAGGACTAGCGGAAATAGGTGAATTGATCAAACTGGGCTTAAACGGCGTCCTACGGGCACGCTGATTCTTTGTCCAGAGGATGGTCACGGCCTGAGAAACACATTGGCACAAGAGAAATTCCAGTAGGACTAGCGGAAATAGGTGAATTGATCAAACTGGGCTTAAACGGCGTCCTACGGGCACGCTGATTCTTTGTCCAGAGGATAGTCACGGCCTGAGAAACACATTGGCACAAGAGAAATTCCAGTAGGACTAGCGGAAATAGGTGAATTGATCAAACTGGGCTTAAACGGCGTCCTACGGGCACGCTGATTCTTTGTCCAGAGGATAGTCACGGCCTGAGAAACACATTGGCACAAGAGAAATTCCAGTAGGACTAGCGAAAATAGGTGAATTGATCAAACTGGGCTTAAACGGCGTCCTACGGGCACGCTGATTCTTTGTCCAGAAGATAGTCACGGCCTGAGAAACACATTGGCACAAGAGAAATTCCAGTAGGACTAGCGGAAATAGGTGAATTGATCAAACTGGGCTTAAACGGCGTCCTACGGGCACGCTGATTCTTTGTCCAGAGGATAGTCACGGCCTGAGGAACACATTGGCACAAGAGAAATTCCAGTAGGACTAGCGGAAATAGGTGAATTGATCAAACTGGGCTTAAACGGCGTCCTACGGGCACGCTGATTCTTTGTCCAGAGGATAGTCACGGCCTGAGAAACACATTGGCACAAGAGAAATTCCAGTAGGACTAGCGGAAATAGGTGAATTGATCAAACTGGGCTTAAACGGCGTCCTCCGGGCACGCTGATTCTTTGTCCAGAGGATAGTCACGGCTTGAGAAACACATTGGCACAAGAGAAATTCCAGTAGGACTAGCGGAAATAGGTGAATTGATCAAACTGGGCTTAAACGGCGTCCTACGGACACGCTGATTCTTTGTCCAGAGGATAGTCACGGCCTGAGAAACACATTGGCACAAGAGAAATTCCAGTAGGACTAGCGGAAATAGGTGAATTGATCAAACTGGGCTTAAACGGCGTCCTACGGGCACGCTGATTCTTTGTCCAGAAGATAGTCACGGCCTGAGAAACACATTGGCACAAGAGAAATTCCAGTAGGACTAGCGGAAATAGGTGAATTGATCAAACTGGGCTTAAACGGCGTCCTACGGGCACGCTGATTCTTTGTCCAGAGGATAGTCACGGCCTGAGAAACACATTGGCACAAGAGAAATTCCAGTAGGACTAGCGGAAATAGGTGAATTGATCAAACTGGGCTTAAACGGCGTCCTACGGGCACGCTGATTCTTTGTCCAGAGGATAGTCACGGCCTGAGAAACACATTGGCACAAGAGAAATTCCAGTAGGACTAGCGGAAATAGGTGAATTGATCAAACTGGGCTTAAACGGCGTCCTACGGGCACGCTGATTCTTTGTCCAGAGGATAGTCACGGCCTGAGAAACACATTGGCACAAGAGAAATTCCAGTAGGACTAGCGGAAATAGGTGAATTGATCAAACTGGGCTTAAACGGCGTCCTACGGGCACGCTGATTCTTTGTCCAGAGGATAGTCACGGCCTGAGAAACACATTGGCACAAGAGAAATTCCAGCAGGACTAGCGGAAATAGGTGAATTGATCAAACTGGGCTTAAACGGCGTCCTACGGGCACGCTGATTCTTTGTCCAGAGGATAGTCACGGCCTGAGAAACACATTGGCACAAGAGAAATTCCAGTAGGACTAGCGGAAATAGGTGAATTGATCAAACTGGGCTTAAACGGCGTCCTACGGGCACGCTGATTCTTTGTCCAGAGGATAGTCACGGCCTGAGAAACACATTGGCACAAGAGAAATTCCAGTAGGACTAGCGGAAATAGGTGAATTGATCAAACTGGGCTTAAACGGCGTCCTACGGGCACGCTGATTCTTTGTCCAGAGGATAGTCACGGCCTGAGAAACACATTGGCACAAGAGAAATTCCAGTAGGACTAGCGAAATAGGTGAATTGATCAAACTGGGCTTAAACGGCGTCCTACGGGCACGCTGATTCTTTGTCCAGAAGATAGTCACGGCCTGAGAAGCACATTGGCACAAGAGAAATTCCAGTAGGACTAGCGGAAATAGGTGAATTGATCAAACTGGGCTTAAACGGCGTCCTACGGTCACGCTGATTCTTTGTCCAGAGGATAGTCACGGCCTGAGAAACACATTGGCTCAAGAGAAATTCCAGTAGGACTAGCGGAAATAGGTGAATTGATCAAACTGGGCTTAAACGGCGTCCTACGGGCACGCTGATTCTTTGTCCAGAGGATAGTCACGGCCTGAGAAACACATTGGCACAAGAGAAATTCCAGTAGGACTAGCGGAAATAGGTGAATTGATCAAACTGGGCTTAAACGGCGTCCTACGGGCACGCTGATTCTTTGTCCAGAGGATAGTCACGGCCTGAGAAACACATTGGCACAAGAGAAATTCCAGTAGGACTAGCGGAAATAGGTGAATTGATCAAACTGGGCTTGAACGGCGTCCTACGGGCACGCTGATTCTTTGTCCAGAGGATAGTCACGGCCTGAGAAACACATTGGCACAAGAGAAATTCCAGTAGGACTAGCGGAAATAGGTGAATTGATCAAACTGGGCTTAAACGGCGTCCTACGGGCACGCTGATTCTTTGTCCAGAAGATAGTCACGGCCTGAGAAACACATTGGCACAAGAGAAATTCCAGTAGGACTAGCGGAAATAGGTGAATTGATCAAACTGGGCTTAAACGGCGTCCTACGGACACGCTGATTCTTTGTCCAGAGGATAGTCACGGCCTGAGAAACACATTGGCACAAGAGAAATTCCAGTAGGACTAGCGGAAATAGGTGAATTGATCAAACTGGGCTGAAACGGCGTCCTACGGGCACGCTGATTCTTTGTCCAGAGGATAGTCACGGCCTGAGAAACACATTGGCACAAGAGAAATTCCAGTAGGACTAGCGGAAATAGGTGAATTGATCAAACTGGGCTTAAACGGCATCCTACGGGCACGCTGATTCTTTGTCCAGAGGATAGTCACGGCCTGAGAAACACATTGGCACAAGAGAAATTCCAGTAGGACTAGCGGAAATAGGTGAATTGATCAAACTGGGCTTAAACGGCGTCCTACGGGCACGCTGATTCTTTGTCCAGAGGATAGTCACGGCTTGAGAAACACATTGGCACAAGAGAAATTCCAGCAGGACTAGCGGAAATAGGTGAATTGATCAACTGGGCTTAAACGGCGTCCTACGGGCACGCTGATTCTTTGTCCAGAGGATAGTCACGGCCTGAGAAACACATTGGCACAAGAGAAATTCCAGTAGGACTAGCGGAAATAGGTGAATTGATCAAACTGGGCTTAAACGGCGTCCTACGGGCACGCTGATTCTTTGTCCAGAGGATAGTCACGGCCTGAGAAACACATTGGCACAAGAAAAATTCCAGTAGGACTAGCGGAAATAGGTGAATTGATCAATTGGGCTTAAACGGCGTCCTACGGGCACGCTGATTCTTTGTCCAGAGGATAGTCACGACCTGAGAAACACATTGGCACAAGAGAAATTCCAGTAGGACTAGCGGAAATAGGTGAATTGATCAAACTGGGCTTAAACGGCGTCCTACGGGCACGCTGATTCTTTGTCCAGAGGATAGTCACGGCCTGAGAAACACATTGGCACAAGAGAAATTCCAGTAGGACTAGCGGAAATAGGTGAATTGATCAAACTGGGCTTAAACGGCGTCCTACGGGCACGCTGATTCTTTGTCCAGAGGATAGTCACGGCCTGAGAAACACATTGGCACAAGAGAAATTCCAGTAGGACTAGCGGAAATAGGTGAATTGATCAAACTGGGCTTAAACGGCGTCCTACGGGCACGCTGATTCTTTGTCCAGAGGATAGTCACGGCCTGAGAAACACATTGGCACAAGAGAAATTCCAGTAGGACTAGCGGAAATAGGTGAATTGATCAAACTGGGCTTAAACGGCGTCCTACGGGCACGCTGATTCTTTGTCCAGAGGATAGTCACGGCCTGAGAAACACATTGGCACAAGAGAAATTCCAGTAGGACTAGCGGAAATAGGTGAATTGATCAAACTGGGCTTAAACGGCGTCCTACGGGCACGCTGATTCTTTGTCCAGAGGATAGTCACGGCCTGAGAAACACATTGGCACAAGAGAAATTCCAGTAGGACTAGCGGAAATAGGTGAATTGATCAAACTGGGCTTAAACGGCGTCCTACGGGCACGCTGATTCTTTGTCCAGAGGATAGTCACGGCCTGAGAAACACATTGGCACAAGAGAAATTCCAGTAGGACTAGCGGAAATAGGTGAATTGATCAAACTGGGCTTAAACGGCGTCCTACGGGCACGCTGATTCTTTGTCCAGAGGATAGTCACGGCCTGAGAAACACATTGGCACAAGAGAAATTCCAGTAGGACTAGCGGAAATAGGTGAATTGATCAAACTGGGCTTAAACGGCGTCCTACGGGCACGCTGATTCTTTGTCCAGAGGATAGTCACGGCCTGAGAAACACATTGGCACAAGAGAAATTCCAGTAGGACTAGCGGAAATAGGTGAATTGATCAAACTGGGCTTAAACGGCGTCCTACGGGCACGCTGATTCTTTGTCCAGAGGATAGTCACGGCCTGAGAAACACATTGGCACAAGAGAAATTCCAGTAGGACTAGCGGAAATAGGTGAATTGATCAAACTGGGCTTAAACGGCGTCCTACGGGCACGCTGATTCTTTGTCCAGAGGATAGTCACGGCCTGAGAAACACATTGGCACAAGAGAAATTCCAGTAGGACTAGCGGAAATAGGTGAATTGATCAAACTGGGCTTAAACGGCGTCCTACGGGCACGCTGATTCTTTGTCCAGAGGATAGTCACGGCCTGAGAAACACATTGGCACAAGAGAAATTCCAGTAGGACTAGCGGAAATAGGTGAATTGATCAAACTGGGCTTAAACGGCGTCCTACGGGCACGCTGATTCTTTGTCCAGAGGATAGTCACGGCCTGAGAAACACATTGGCACAAGAGAAATTCCAGTAGGACTAGCGGAAATAGGTGAATTGATCAAACTGGGCTTAAACGGCGTCCTACGGGCACGCTGATTCTTTGTCCAGAGGATAGTCACGGCCTGAGAAACACATTGGCACAAGAGAAATTCCAGTAGGACTAGCGGAAATAGGTGAATTGATCAAACTGGGCTTAAACGGCGTCCTACGGGCACGCTGATTCTTTGTCCAGAGGATAGTCACGGCCTGAGAAACACATTGGCACAAGAGAAATTCCAGTAGGACTAGCGGAAATAGGTGAATTGATCAAACTGGGCTTAAACGGCGTCCTACGGGCACGCTGATTCTTTGTCCAGAGGATAGTCACGGCCTGAGAAACACATTGGCACAAGAGAAATTCCAGTAGGACTAGCGGAAATAGGTGAATTGATCAAACTGGGCTTAAACGGCGTCCTACGGGCACGCTGATTCTTTGTCCAGAGGATAGTCACGGCCTGAGAAACACATTGGCACAAGAGAAATTCCAGTAGGACTAGCGGAAATAGGTGAATTGATCAAACTGGGCTTAAACGGCGTCCTACGGGCACGCTGATTCTTTGTCCAGAGGATAGTCACGGCCTGAGAAACACATTGGCACAAGAGAAATTCCAGTAGGACTAGCGGAAATAGGTGAATTGATCAAACTGGGCTTAAACGGCGTCCTACGGGCACGCTGATTCTTTGTCCAGAGGATAGTCACGGCCTGAGAAACACATTGGCACAAGAGAAATTCCAGTAGGACTAGCGGAAATAGGTGAATTGATCAAACTGGGCTTAAACGGCGTCCTACGGGCACGCTGATTCTTTGTCCAGAGGATAGTCACGGCCTGAGAAACACATTGGCACAAGAGAAATTCCAGTAGGACTAGCGGAAATAGGTGAATTGATCAAACTGGGCTTAAACGGCGTCCTACGGGCACGCTGATTCTTTGTCCAGAGGATAGTCACGGCCTGAGAAACACATTGGCACAAGAGAAATTCCAGTAGGACTAGCGGAAATAGGTGAATTGATCAAACTGGGCTTAAACGGCGTCCTACGGGCACGCTGATTCTTTGTCCAGAGGATAGTCACGGCCTGAGAAACACATTGGCACAAGAGAAATTCCAGTAGGACTAGCGGAAATAGGTGAATTGATCAAACTGGGCTTAAACGGCGTCCTACGGGCACGCTGATTCTTTGTCCAGAGGATAGTCACGGCCTGAGAAACACATTGGCACAAGAGAAATTCCAGTAGGACTAGCGGAAATAGGTGAATTGATCAAACTGGGCTTAAACGGCGTCCTACGGGCACGCTGATTCTTTGTCCAGAGGATAGTCACGGCCTGAGAAACACATTGGCACAAGAGAAATTCCAGTAGGACTAGCGGAAATAGGTGAATTGATCAAACTGGGCTTAAACGGCGTCCTACGGGCACGCTGATTCTTTGTCCAGAGGATAGTCACGGCCTGAGAAACACATTGGCACAAGAGAAATTCCAGTAGGACTAGCGGAAATAGGTGAATTGATCAAACTGGGCTTAAACGGCGTCCTACGGGCACGCTGATTCTTTGTCCAGAGGATAGTCACGGCCTGAGAAACACATTGGCACAAGAGAAATTCCAGTAGGACTAGCGGAAATAGGTGAATTGATCAAACTGGGCTTAAACGGCGTCCTACGGGCACGCTGATTCTTTGTCCAGAGGATAGTCACGGCCTGAGAAACACATTGGCACAAGAGAAATTCCAGTAGGACTAGCGGAAATAGGTGAATTGATCAAACTGGGCTTAAACGGCGTCCTACGGGCACGCTGATTCTTTGTCCAGAGGATAGTCACGGCCTGAGAAACACATTGGCACAAGAGAAATTCCAGTAGGACTAGCGGAAATAGGTGAATTGATCAAACTGGGCTTAAACGGCGTCCTACGGGCACGCTGATTCTTTGTCCAGAGGATAGTCACGGCCTGAGAAACACATTGGCACAAGAGAAATTCCAGTAGGACTAGCGGAAATAGGTGAATTGATCAAACTGGGCTTAAACGGCGTCCTACGGGCACGCTGATTCTTTGTCCAGAGGATAGTCACGGCCTGAGAAACACATTGGCACAAGAGAAATTCCAGTAGGACTAGCGGAAATAGGTGAATTGATCAAACTGGGCTTAAACGGCGTCCTACGGGCACGCTGATTCTTTGTCCAGAGGATAGTCACGGCCTGAGAAACACATTGGCACAAGAGAAATTCCAGTAGGACTAGCGGAAATAGGTGAATTGATCAAACTGGGCTTAAACGGCGTCCTACGGGCACGCTGATTCTTTGTCCAGAGGATAGTCACGGCCTGAGAAACACATTGGCACAAGAGAAATTCCAGTAGGACTAGCGGAAATAGGTGAATTGATCAAACTGGGCTTAAACGGCGTCCTACGGGCACGCTGATTCTTTGTCCAGAGGATAGTCACGGCCTGAGAAACACATTGGCACAAGAGAAATTCCAGTAGGACTAGCGGAAATAGGTGAATTGATCAAACTGGGCTTAAACGGCGTCCTACGGGCACGCTGATTCTTTGTCCAGAGGATAGTCACGGCCTGAGAAACACATTGGCACAAGAGAAATTCCAGTAGGACTAGCGGAAATAGGTGAATTGATCAAACTGGGCTTAAACGGCGTCCTACGGGCACGCTGATTCTTTGTCCAGAGGATAGTCACGGCCTGAGAAACACATTGGCACAAGAGAAATTCCAGTAGGACTAGCGGAAATAGGTGAATTGATCAAACTGGGCTTAAACGGCGTCCTACGGGCACGCTGATTCTTTGTCCAGAGGATAGTCACGGCCTGAGAAACACATTGGCACAAGAGAAATTCCAGTAGGACTAGCGGAAATAGGTGAATTGATCAAACTGGGCTTAAACGGCGTCCTACGGGCACGCTGATTCTTTGTCCAGAGGATAGTCACGGCCTGAGAAACACATTGGCACAAGAGAAATTCCAGTAGGACTAGCGGAAATAGGTGAATTGATCAAACTGGGCTTAAACGGCGTCCTACGGGCACGCTGATTCTTTGTCCAGAGGATAGTCACGGCCTGAGAAACACATTGGCACAAGAGAAATTCCAGTAGGACTAGCGGAAATAGGTGAATTGATCAAACTGGGCTTAAACGGCGTCCTACGGGCACGCTGATTCTTTGTCCAGAGGATAGTCACGGCCTGAGAAACACATTGGCACAAGAGAAATTCCAGTAGGA
This sequence comes from Fasciola hepatica, assembly GCA_948099385.1. Taxonomy (NCBI): domain Eukaryota; kingdom Metazoa; phylum Platyhelminthes; class Trematoda; order Plagiorchiida; family Fasciolidae; genus Fasciola; species Fasciola hepatica. Next base: position 46,590 of record CANUEZ040000451.1, on the reverse strand, counting down.
CTAGCGGAAATAGGTGAATTGATCAAACTGGGCTTAAACGGCGTCCTACGGGCACGCTGATTCTTTGTCCAGAGGATAGTCACGGCCTGAGAAACACATTGGCACAAGAGAAATTCCAGTAGGGCTAGCGGAAATAGGTGAATTGATCAAACTGGGCTTAAACGGCGTCCTACGGGCACGCTGATTCTTTGTCCAGAGGATAGTCACGGCCTGAGAAACACATTGGCACAAGAGAAATTCCAGTAGGACTAGCGGAAATAGGTGAATTGATCAAACTGGGCTTAAACGGCGTCCTACGGGCACGCTGATTCTTTGTCCAGAGGATAGTCACGGCCTGAGAAACACATTGGCACAAGAGAAATTCCAGTAGGACTAGCGGAAATAGGTGAATTGATCAAACTGGGCTTAAACGGCGTCCTACGGGCACGCTGATTCTTTGTCAGGAGGATAGTCACGGCCTGAGAAACACATTGGCACAAGAGAAATTCCAGTAGGACTAGCGGAAATAGGTGAATTGATCAAACTGGGCTTAAACGGCGTCCTACGGGCACGCTGATTCTTTGTCCAGAGGATAGTCACGGCCTGAGAAACACATTGGCACAAGAGAAATTCCAGTAGGACTAGCGGAAATAGGTGAATTGATCAAACTGGGCTTAAACGGCGTCCTACGGGCACGCTGATTCTTTGTCCAGAGGATAGTCACGGCCTGAGAAACACATTTGCACAAGAGAAATTCCAGTAGGACTAGCGGAAATAGGTGAATTGATCAAACTGGGCTTAAACGGCGTCCTACGGGCACGCTGATTCTTTGTCCAGAGGATAGTCACGGCCTGAGAAACACATTGGCACAAGAGAAATTCCAGTAGGACTAGCGGAAATAAGTGAATTGATCAAACTGGGCTTAAACGGCGTCCTACGGGCACGCTGATTCTTTGTCCAGAGGACAGTCACGGCCTGAGAAACACATTGGCACAATAGAAATTCCAGTAGGACTAGCGGAAATAGGTGAATTGATCAAACTGGGCTTAAACGGCGTCCTACGGGCACGCTGATTCTTTGTCCAGAGGATAGTCACGGCCTGAGAAACACATTGGCACAAGAGAAATTCCAGTAGGACTAGCGGAAATAGGTGAATTGATCAAACTGGGCTTAAACGGCGTCCTACGGGCACGCTGATTCTTTGTCCAGAGGATAGTCACGGCCTGAGAAACACATTGGCACAAGAGAAATTCCAGTAGGACTAGCGGAAATAGGTGAATTGATCAAACTGGGCTTAAACGGCGTCCTACGGGCACGCTGATTCTTTGTCCAGAGGATAGTCACGGCCTGAGAAACACATTTGCACAAGAGAAATTCCAGTAGGACTAGCGGAAATAGGTGATTGATCAAACTGGGCTTAAACGGCGTCCTACGGGCACGCTGATTCTTTGTCCAGAGGATAGTCACGGCCTGAGAAACACATTGGCACAAGAGAAATTCCAGTAGGACTAGCGGAAATAGGTGAATTGATCAAACTGGGCTTAAACGGCGTCCTACGGGCACGCTGATTCTTTGTCCAGAGGATAGTCACGGCCTGAGAAACACATTGGCACAAGAGAAATTCCAGTAGGACTAGCGGAAATAGGTGAATTGATCAAACTGGGCTTAAACGGCGTCCTACGGGCACGCTGATTCTTTGTCCAGAGGATAGTCACGGCCTGAGAAACACATTGGCACAAGAGAAATTCCAGTAGGACTAGCGGAAATAGGTGAATTGATCAAACTGGGCTTAAACGGCGTCCTACGGGCACGCTGATTCTTTGTCCAGAGGATAGTCACGGCCTGAGAAACACATTGGCACAAGAGAAATTCCAGTAGGACTAGCGGAAATAGGTGAATTGATCAAACTGGGCTTAAACGGCGTCCTACGGGCACGCTGATTCTTTGTCCAGAGGATAGTCACGGCCTGAGAAACACATTGGCACAAGAGAAATTCCAGTAGGACTAGCGGAAATAGGTGAATTGATCAAACTGGGCTTAAACGGCGTCCTACGGGCACGCTGATTCTTTGTCCAGAGGATAGTCACGGCCTGAGAAACACATTGGCACAAGAGAAATTCCAGTAGGACTAGCGGAAATAGGTGAATTGATCAAACTGGGCTTAAACGGCGTCCTACGGGCACGCTGATTCTTTGTCCAGAGGATAGTCACGGCCTGAGAAACACATTGGCACAAGAGAAATTCCAGTAGGACTAGCGGAAATAGGTGAATTGATCAAACTGGGCTTAAACGGCGTCCTACGGGCACGCTGATTCTTTGTCCAGAGGATAGTCACGGCCTGAGAAACACATTGGCACAAGAGAAATTCCAGTAGGACTAGCGGAAATAGGTGAATTGATCAAACTGGGCTTAAACGGCGTCCTACGGGCACGCTGATTCTTTGTCCAGAGGATAGTCACGGCCTGAGAAACACATTGGCACAAGAGAAATTCCAGTAGGACTAGCGGAAATAGGTGAATTGATCAAACTGGGCTTAAACGGCGTCCTACGGGCACGCTGATTCTTTGTCCAGAGGATAGTCACGGCCTGAGAAACACATTGGCACAAGAGAAATTCCAGTAGGACTAGCGGAAATAGGTGAATTGATCAAACTGGGCTTAAACGGCGTCCTACGGGCACGCTGATTCTTTGTCCAGAGGATAGTCACGGCCTGAGAAACACATTGGCACAAGAGAAATTCCAGTAGGACTAGCGGAAATAGGTGAATTGATCAAACTGGGCTTAAACGGCGTCCTACGGGCACGCTGATTCTTTGTCCAGAGGATAGTCACGGCCTGAGAAACACATTGGCACAAGAGAAATTCCAGTAGGACTAGCGGAAATAGGTGAATTGATCAAACTGGGCTTAAACGGCGTCCTACGGGCACGCTGATTCTTTGTCCAGAGGATAGTCACGGCCTGAGAAACACATTGGCACAAGAGAAATTCCAGTAGGACTAGCGGAAATAGGTGAATTGATCAAACTGGGCTTAAACGGCGTCCTACGGGCACGCTGATTCTTTGTCCAGAGGATAGTCACGGCCTGAGAAACACATTGGCACAAGAGAAATTCCAGTAGGACTAGCGGAAATAGGTGAATTGATCAAACTGGGCTTAAACGGCGTCCTACGGGCACGCTGATTCTTTGTCCAGAGGATAGTCACGGCCTGAGAAACACATTGGCACAAGAGAAATTCCAGTAGGACTAGCGGAAATAGGTGAATTGATCAAACTGGGCTTAAACGGCGTCCTACGGGCACGCTGATTCTTTGTCCAGAGGATAGTCACGGCCTGAGAAACACATTGGCACAAGAGAAATTCCAGTAGGACTAGCGGAAATAGGTGAATTGATCAAACTGGGCTTAAACGGCGTCCTACGGGCACGCTGATTCTTTGTCCAGAGGATAGTCACGGCCTGAGAAACACATTGGCACAAGAGAAATTCCAGTAGGACTAGCGGAAATAGGTGAATTGATCAAACTGGGCTTAAACGGCGTCCTACGGGCACGCTGATTCTTTGTCCAGAGGATAGTCACGGCCTGAGAAACACATTGGCACAAGAGAAATTCCAGTAGGACTAGCGGAAATAGGTGAATTGATCAAACTGGGCTTAAACGGCGTCCTACGGGCACGCTGATTCTTTGTCCAGAGGATAGTCACGGCCTGAGAAACACATTGGCACAAGAGAAATTCCAGTAGGACTAGCGGAAATAGGTGAATTGATCAAACTGGGCTTAAACGGCGTCCTACGGGCACGCTGATTCTTTGTCCAGAGGATAGTCACGGCCTGAGAAACACATTGGCACAAGAGAAATTCCAGTAGGACTAGCGGAAATAGGTGAATTGATCAAACTGGGCTTAAACGGCGTCCTACGGGCACGCTGATTCTTTGTCCAGAGGATAGTCACGGCCTGAGAAACACATTGGCACAAGAGAAATTCCAGTAGGACTAGCGGAAAAAGGTGAATTGATCAAACTGGGCTTAAACGGCGTCCTACGGGCACGCTGATTCTTTGTCCAGAGGATAGTCACGGCCTGAGAAACACATTGGCACAAGAGAAATTCCAGTAGGACTAGCGGAAATAGGTGAATTGATCAAACTGGGCTTAAACGGCGTCCTACGGGCACGCTGATTCTTTGTCCAGAGGATAGTCACGGCCTGAGAAACACATTGGCACAAGAGAAATTCCAGTAGGACTAGCGGAAATAGGTGAATTGATCAAACTGGGCTTAAACGGCGTCCTACGGGCACGCTGATTCTTTGTCCAGAGGATAGTCACGGCCTGAGAAACACATTGGCACAAGAGAAATTCCAGTAGGACTAGCGGAAATAGGTGAATTGATCAAACTGGGCTTAAACGGCGTCCTACGGGCACGCTGATTCTTTGTCCAGAGGATAGTCACGGCCTGAGAAACACATTGGCACAAGAGAAATTCCAGTAGGACTAGCGGAAATAGGTGAATTGATCAAACTGGGCTTAAACGGCGTCCTACGGGCACGCTGATTCTTTGTCCAGAGGATAGTCACGGCCTGAGAAACACATTGGCACAAGAGAAATTCCAGTAGGACTAGCGGAAATAGGTGAATTGATCAAACTGGGCTTAAACGGCGTCCTACGGGCACGCTGATTCTTTGTCCAGAGGATAGTCACGGCCTGAGAAACACATTGGCACAAGAGAAATTCCAGTAGGACTAGCGGAAATAGGTGAATTGATCAAACTGGGCTTAAACGGCGTCCTACGGGCACGCTGATTCTTTGTCCAGAGGATAGTCACGGCCTGAGAAACACATTGGCACAAGAGAAATTCCAGTAGGACTAGCGGAAATAGGTGAATTGATCAAACTGGGCTTAAACGGCGTCCTACGGGCACGCTGATTCTTTGTCCAGAGGATAGTCACGGCCTGAGAAACACATTGGCACAAGAGAAATTCCAGTAGGACTAGCGGAAATAGGTGAATTGATCAAACTGGGCTTAAACGGCGTCCTACGGGCACGCTGATTCTTTGTCCAGAGGATAGTCACGGCCTGAGAAACACATTGGCACAAGAGAAATTCCAGTAGGACTAGCGGAAATAGGTGAATTGATCAAACTGGGCTTAAACGGCGTCCTACGGGCACGCTGATTCTTTGTCCAGAGGATAGTCACGGCCTGAGAAACACATTGGCACAAGAGAAATTCCAGTAGGACTAGCGGAAATAGGTGAATTGATCAAACTGGGCTTAAACGGCGTCCTACGGGCACGCTGATTCTTTGTCCAGAGGATAGTCACGGCCTGAGAAACACATTGGCACAAGAGAAATTCCAGTAGGACTAGCGGAAATAGGTGAATTGATCAAACTGGGCTTAAACGGCGTCCTACGGGCACGCTGATTCTTTGTCCAGAGGATAGTCACGGCCTGAGAAACACATTGGCACAAGAGAAATTCCAGTAGGACTAGCGGAAATAGGTGAATTGATCAAACTGGGCTTAAACGGCGTCCTACGGGCACGCTGATTCTTTGTCCAGAGGATAGTCACGGCCTGAGAAACACATTGGCACAAGAGAAATTCCAGTAGGACTAGCGGAAATAGGTGAATTGATCAAACTGGGCTTAAACGGCGTCCTACGGGCACGCTGATTCTTTGTCCAGAGGATAGTCACGGCCTGAGAAACACATTGGCACAAGAGAAATTCCAGTAGGACTAGCGGAAATAGGTGAATTGATCAAACTGGGCTTAAACGGCGTCCTACGGGCACGCTGATTCTTTGTCCAGAGGATAGTCACGGCCTGAGAAACACATTGGCACAAGAGAAATTCCAGTAGGACTAGCGGAAATAGGTGAATTGATCAAACTGGGCTTAAACGGCGTCCTACGGGCACGCTGATTCTTTGTCCAGAGGATAGTCACGGCCTGAGAAACACATTGGCACAAGAGAAATTCCAGTAGGACTAGCGGAAATAGGTGAATTGATCAAACTGGGCTTAAACGGCGTCCTACGGGCACGCTGATTCTTTGTCCAGAGGATAGTCACGGCCTGAGAAACACATTGGCACAAGAGAAATTCCAGTAGGACTAGCGGAAATAGGTGAATTGATCAAACTGGGCTTAAACGGCGTCCTACGGGCACGCTGATTCTTTGTCCAGAGGATAGTCACGGCCTGAGAAACACATTGGCACAAGAGAAATTCCAGTAGGACTAGCGGAAATAGGTGAATTGATCAAACTGGGCTTAAACGGCGTCCTACGGGCACGCTGATTCTTTGTCCAGAGGATAGTCACGGCCTGAGAAACACATTGGCACAAGAGAAATTCCAGTAGGACTAGCGGAAATAGGTGAATTGATCAAACTGGGCTTAAACGGCGTCCTACGGGCACGCTGATTCTTTGTCCAGAGGATAGTCACGGCCTGAGAAACACATTGGCACAAGAGAAATTCCAGTAGGACTAGCGGAAATAGGTGAATTGATCAAACTGGGCTTAAACGGCGTCCTACGGGCACGCTGATTCTTTGTCCAGAGGATAGTCACGGCCTGAGAAACACATTGGCACAAGAGAAATTCCAGTAGGACTAGCGGAAATAGGTGAATTGATCAAACTGGGCTTAAACGGCGTCCTACGGGCACGCTGATTCTTTGTCCAGAGGATAGTCACGGCCTGAGAAACACATTGGCACAAGAGAAATTCCAGTAGGACTAGCGGAAATAGGTGAATTGATCAAACTGGGCTTAAACGGCGTCCTACGGGCACGCTGATTCTTTGTCCAGAGGATAGTCACGGCCTGAGAAACACATTGGCACAAGAGAAATTCCAGTAGGACTAGCGGAAATAGGTGAATTGATCAAACTGGGCTTAAACGGCGTCCTACGGGCACGCTGATTCTTTGTCCAGAGGATAGTCACGGCCTGAGAAACACATTGGCACAAGAGAAATTCCAGTAGGACTAGCGGAAATAGGTGAATTGATCAAACTGGGCTTAAACGGCGTCCTACGGGCACGCTGATTCTTTGTCCAGAGGATAGTCACGGCCTGAGAAACACATTGGCACAAGAGAAATTCCAGTAGGACTAGCGGAAATAGGTGAATTGATCAAACTGGGCTTAAACGGCGTCCTACGGGCACGCTGATTCTTTGTCCAGAGGATAGTCACGGCCTGAGAAACACATTGGCACAAGAGAAATTCCAGTAGGACTAGCGGAAATAGGTGAATTGATCAAACTGGGCTTAAACGGCGTCCTACGGGCACGCTGATTCTTTGTCCAGAGGATAGTCACGGCCTGAGAAACACATTGGCACAAGAGAAATTCCAGTAGGACTAGCGGAAATAGGTGAATTGATCAAACTGGGCTTAAACGGCGTCCTACGGGCACGCTGATTCTTTGTCCAGAGGATAGTCACGGCCTGAGAAACACATTGGCACAAGAGAAATTCCAGTAGGACTAGCGGAAATAGGTGAATTGATCAAACTGGGCTTAAACGGCGTCCTACGGGCACGCTGATTCTTTGTCCAGAGGATAGTCACGGCCTGAGAAACACATTGGCACAAGAGAAATTCCAGTAGGACTAGCGGAAATAGGTGAATTGATCAAACTGGGCTTAAACGGCGTCCTACGGGCACGCTGATTCTTTGTCCAGAGGATAGTCACGGCCTGAGAAACACATTGGCACAAGAGAAATTCCAGTAGGACTAGCGGAAATAGGTGAATTGATCAAACTGGGCTTAAACGGCGTCCTACGGGCACGCTGATTCTTTGTCCAGAGGATAGTCACGGCCTGAGAAACACATTGGCACAAGAGAAATTCCAGTAGGACTAGCGGAAATAGGTGAATTGATCAAACTGGGCTTAAACGGCGTCCTACGGGCACGCTGATTCTTTGTCCAGAGGATAGTCACGGCCTGAGAAACACATTGGCACAAGAGAAATTCCAGTAGGACTAGCGGAAATAGGTGAATTGATCAAACTGGGCTTAAACGGCGTCCTACGGGCACGCTGATTCTTTGTCCAGAGGATAGTCACGGCCTGAGAAACACATTGGCACAAGAGAAATTCCAGTAGGACTAGCGGAAATAGGTGAATTGATCAAACTGGGCTTAAACGGCGTCCTACGGGCACGCTGATTCTTTGTCCAGAGGATAGTCACGGCCTGAGAAACACATTGGCACAAGAGAAATTCCAGTAGGACTAGCGGAAATAGGTGAATTGATCAAACTGGGCTTAAACGGCGTCCTACGGGCACGCTGATTCTTTGTCCAGAGGATAGTCACGGCCTGAGAAACACATTGGCACAAGAGAAATTCCAGTAGGACTAGCGGAAATAGGTGAATTGATCAAACTGGGCTTAAACGGCGTCCTACGGGCACGCTGATTCTTTGTCCAGAGGATAGTCACGGCCTGAGAAACACATTGGCACAAGAGAAATTCCAGTAGGACTAGCGGAAATAGGTGAATTGATCAAACTGGGCTTAAACGGCGTCCTACGGGCACGCTGATTCTTTGTCCAGAGGATAGTCACGGCCTGAGAAACACATTGGCACAAGAGAAATTCCAGTAGGACTAGCGGAAATAGGTGAATTGATCAAACTGGGCTTAAACGGCGTCCTACGGGCACGCTGATTCTTTGTCCAGAGGATAGTCACGGCCTGAGAAACACATTGGCACAAGAGAAATTCCAGTAGGACTAGCGGAAATAGGTGAATTGATCAAACTGGGCTTAAACGGCGTCCTACGGGCACGCTGATTCTTTGTCCAGAGGATAGTCACGGCCTGAGAAACACATTGGCACAAGAGAAATTCCAGTAGGACTAGCGGAAATAGGTGAATTGATCAAACTGGGCTTAAACGGCGTCCTACGGGCACGCTGATTCTTTGTCCAGAGGATAGTCACGGCCTGAGAAACACATTGGCACAAGAGAAATTCCAGTAGGACTAGCGGAAATAGGTGAATTGATCAAACTGGGCTTAAACGGCGTCCTACGGGCACGCTGATTCTTTGTCCAGAGGATAGTCACGGCCTGAGAAACACATTGGCACAAGAGAAATTCCAGTAGGACTAGCGGAAATAGGTGAATTGATCAAACTGGGCTTAAACGGCGTCCTACGGGCACGCTGATTCTTTGTCCAGAGGATAGTCACGGCCTGAGAAACACATTGGCACAAGAGAAATTCCAGTAGGACTAGCGGAAATAGGTGAATTGATCAAACTGGGCTTAAACGGCGTCCTACGGGCACGCTGATTCTTTGTCCAGAGGATAGTCACGGCCTGAGAAACACATTGGCACAAGAGAAATTCCAGTAGGACTAGCGGAAATAGGTGAATTGATCAAACTGGGCTTAAACGGCGTCCTACGGGCACGCTGATTCTTTGTCCAGAGGATAGTCACGGCCTGAGAAACACATTGGCACAAGAGAAATTCCAGTAGGACTAGCGGAAATAGGTGAATTGATCAAACTGGGCTTAAACGGCGTCCTACGGGCACGCTGATTCTTTGTCCAGAGGATAGTCACGGCCTGAGAAACACATTGGCACAAGAGAAATTCCAGTAGGACTAGCGGAAATAGGTGAATTGATCAAACTGGGCTTAAACGGCGTCCTACGGGCACGCTGATTCTTTGTCCAGAGGATAGTCACGGCCTGAGAAACACATTGGCACAAGAGAAATTCCAGTAGGACTAGCGGAAATAGGTGAATTGATCAAACTGGGCTTAAACGGCGTCCTACGGGCACGCTGATTCTTTGTCCAGAGGATAGTCACGGCCTGAGAAACACATTGGCACAAGAGAAATTCCAGTAGGACTAGCGGAAATAGGTGAATTGATCAAACTGGGCTTAAACGGCGTCCTACGGGCACGCTGATTCTTTGTCCAGAGGATAGTCACGGCCTGAGAAACACATTGGCACAAGAGAAATTCCAGTAGGACTAGCGGAAATAGGTGAATTGATCAAACTGGGCTTAAACGGCGTCCTACGGGCACGCTGATTCTTTGTCCAGAGGATAGTCACGGCCTGAGAAACACATTGGCACAAGAGAAATTCCAGTAGGACTAGCGGAAATAGGTGAATTGATCAAACTGGGCTTAAACGGCGTCCTACGGGCACGCTGATTCTTTGTCCAGAGGATAGTCACGGCCTGAGAAACACATTGGCACAAGAGAAATTCCAGTAGGACTAGCGGAAATAGGTGAATTGATCAAACTGGGCTTAAACGGCGTCCTACGGGCACGCTGATTCTTTGTCCAGAGGATAGTCACGGCCTGAGAAACACATTGGCACAAGAGAAATTCCAGTAGGACTAGCGGAAATAGGTGAATTGATCAAACTGGGCTTAAACGGCGTCCTACGGGCACGCTGATTCTTTGTCCAGAGGATAGTCACGGCCTGAGAAACACATTGGCACAAGAGAAATTCCAGTAGGACTAGCGGAAATAGGTGAATTGATCAAACTGGGCTTAAACGGCGTCCTACGGGCACGCTGATTCTTTGTCCAGAGGATAGTCACGGCCTGAGAAACACATTGGCACAAGAGAAATTCCAGTAGGACTAGCGGAAATAGGTGAATTGATCAAACTGGGCTTAAACGGCGTCCTACGGGCACGCTGATTCTTTGTCCAGAGGATAGTCACGGCCTGAGAAACACATTGGCACAAGAGAAATTCCAGTAGGACTAGCGGAAATAGGTGAATTGATCAAACTGGGCTTAAACGGCGTCCTACGGGCACGCTGATTCTTTGTCCAGAGGATAGTCACGGCCTGAGAAACACATTGGCACAAGAGAAATTCCAGTAGGACTAGCGGAAATAGGTGAATTGATCAAACTGGGCTTAAACGGCGTCCTACGGGCACGCTGATTCTTTGTCCAGAGGATAGTCACGGCCTGAGAAACACATTGGCACAAGAGAAATTCCAGTAGGACTAGCGGAAATAGGTGAATTGATCAAACTGGGCTTAAACGGCGTCCTACGGGCACGCTGATTCTTTGTCCAGAGGATAGTCACGGCCTGAGAAACACATTGGCACAAGAGAAATTCCAGTAGGACTAGCGGAAATAGGTGAATTGATCAAACTGGGCTTAAACGGCGTCCTACGGGCACGCTGATTCTTTGTCCAGAGGATAGTCACGGCCTGAGAAACACATTGGCACAAGAGAAATTCCAGTAGGACTAGCGGAAATAGGTGAATTGATCAAACTGGGCTTAAACGGCGTCCTACGGGCACGCTGATTCTTTGTCCAGAGGATAGTCACGGCCTGAGAAACACATTGGCACAAGAGAAATTCCAGTAGGACTAGCGGAAATAGGTGAATTGATCAAACTGGGCTTAAACGGCGTCCTACGGGCACGCTGATTCTTTGTCCAGAGGATAGTCACGGCCTGAGAAACACATTGGCACAAGAGAAATTCCAGTAGGACTAGCGGAAATAGGTGAATTGATCAAACTGGGCTTAAACGGCGTCCTACGGGCACGCTGATTCTTTGTCCAGAGGATAGTCACGGCCTGAGAAACACATTGGCACAAGAGAAATTCCAGTAGGACTAGCGGAAATAGGTGAATTGATCAAACTGGGCTTAAACGGCGTCCTACGGGCACGCTGATTCTTTGTCCAGAGGATAGTCACGGCCTGAGAAACACATTGGCACAAGAGAAATTCCAGTAGGACTAGCGGAAATAGGTGAATTGATCAAACTGGGCTTAAACGGCGTCCTACGGGCACGCTGATTCTTTGTCCAGAGGATAGTCACGGCCTGAGAAACACATTGGCACAAGAGAAATTCCAGTAGGACTAGCGGAAATAGGTGAATTGATCAAACTGGGCTTAAACGGCGTCCTACGGGCACGCTGATTCTTTGTCCAGAGGATAGTCACGGCCTGAGAAACACATTGGCACAAGAGAAATTCCAGTAGGACTAGCGGAAATAGGTGAATTGATCAAACTGGGCTTAAACGGCGTCCTACGGGCACGCTGATTCTTTGTCCAGAGGATAGTCACGGCCTGAGAAACACATTGGCACAAGAGAAATTCCAGTAGGACTAGCGGAAATAGGTGAATTGATCAAACTGGGCTTAAACGGCGTCCTACGGGCACGCTGATTCTTTGTCCAGAGGATAGTCACGGCCTGAGAAACACATTGGCACAAGAGAAATTCCAGTAGGACTAGCGGAAATAGGTGAATTGATCAAACTGGGCTTAAACGGCGTCCTACGGGCACGCTGATTCTTTGTCCAGAGGATAGTCACGGCCTGAGAAACACATTGGCACAAGAGAAATTCCAGTAGGACTAGCGGAAATAGGTGAATTGATCAAACTGGGCTTAAACGGCGTCCTACGGGCACGCTGATTCTTTGTCCAGAGGATAGTCACGGCCTGAGAAACACATTGGCACAAGAGAAATTCCAGTAGGACTAGCGGAAATAGGTGAATTGATCAAACTGGGCTTAAACGGCGTCCTACGGGCACGCTGATTCTTTGTCCAGAGGATAGTCACGGCCTGAGAAACACATTGGCACAAGAGAAATTCCAGTAGGACTAGCGGAAATAGGTGAATTGATCAAACTGGGCTTAAACGGCGTCCTACGGGCACGCTGATTCTTTGTCCAGAGGATAGTCACGGCCTGAGAAACACATTGGCACAAGAGAAATTCCAGTAGGACTAGCGGAAATAGGTGAATTGATCAAACTGGGCTTAAACGGCGTCCTACGGGCACGCTGATTCTTTGTCCAGAGGATAGTCACGGCCTGAGAAACACATTGGCACAAGAGAAATTCCAGTAGGACTAGCGGAAATAGGTGAATTGATCAAACTGGGCTTAAACGGCGTCCTACGGGCACGCTGATTCTTTGTCCAGAGGATAGTCACGGCCTGAGAAACACATTGGCACAAGAGAAATTCCAGTAGGACTAGCGGAAATAGGTGAATTGATCAAACTGGGCTTAAACGGCGTCCTACGGGCACGCTGATTCTTTGTCCAGAGGATAGTCACGGCCTGAGAAACACATTGGCACAAGAGAAATTCCAGTAGGACTAGCGGAAATAGGTGAATTGATCAAACTGGGCTTAAACGGCGTCCTACGGGCACGCTGATTCTTTGTCCAGAGGATAGTCACGGCCTGAGAAACACATTGGCACAAGAGAAATTCCAGTAGGACTAGCGGAAATAGGTGAATTGATCAAACTGGGCTTAAACGGCGTCCTACGGGCACGCTGATTCTTTGTCCAGAGGATAGTCACGGCCTGAGAAACACATTGGCACAAGAGAAATTCCAGTAGGACTAGCGGAAATAGGTGAATTGATCAAACTGGGCTTAAACGGCGTCCTACGGGCACGCTGATTCTTTGTCCAGAGGATAGTCACGGCCTGAGAAACACATTGGCACAAGAGAAATTCCAGTAGGACTAGCGGAAATAGGTGAATTGATCAAACTGGGCTTAAACGGCGTCCTACGGGCACGCTGATTCTTTGTCCAGAGGATAGTCACGGCCTGAGAAACACATTGGCACAAGAGAAATTCCAGTAGGACTAGCGGAAATAGGTGAATTGATCAAACTGGGCTTAAACGGCGTCCTACGGGCACGCTGATTCTTTGTCCAGAGGATAGTCACGGCCTGAGAAACACATTGGCACAAGAGAAATTCCAGTAGGACTAGCGGAAATAGGTGAATTGATCAAACTGGGCTTAAACGGCGTCCTACGGGCACGCTGATTCTTTGTCCAGAGGATAGTCACGGCCTGAGAAACACATTGGCACAAGAGAAATTCCAGTAGGACTAGCGGAAATAGGTGAATTGATCAAACTGGGCTTAAACGGCGTCCTACGGGCACGCTGATTCTTTGTCCAGAGGATAGTCACGGCCTGAGAAACACATTGGCACAAGAGAAATTCCAGTAGGACTAGCGGAAATAGGTGAATTGATCAAACTGGGCTTAAACGGCGTCCTACGGGCACGCTGATTCTTTGTCCAGAGGATAGTCACGGCCTGAGAAACACATTGGCACAAGAGAAATTCCAGTAGGACTAGCGGAAATAGGTGAATTGATCAAACTGGGCTTAAACGGCGTCCTACGGGCACGCTGATTCTTTGTCCAGAGGATAGTCACGGCCTGAGAAACACATTGGCACAAGAGAAATTCCAGTAGGACTAGCGGAAATAGGTGAATTGATCAAACTGGGCTTAAACGGCGTCCTACGGGCACGCTGATTCTTTGTCCAGAGGATAGTCACGGCCTGAGAAACACATTGGCACAAGAGAAATTCCAGTAGGACTAGCGGAAATAGGTGAATTGATCAAACTGGGCTTAAACGGCGTCCTACGGGCACGCTGATTCTTTGTCCAGAGGATAGTCACGGCCTGAGAAACACATTGGCACAAGAGAAATTCCAGTAGGACTAGCGGAAATAGGTGAATTGATCAAACTGGGCTTAAACGGCGTCCTACGGGCACGCTGATTCTTTGTCCAGAGGATAGTCACGGCCTGAGAAACACATTGGCACAAGAGAAATTCCAGTAGGACTAGCGGAAATAGGTGAATTGATCAAACTGGGCTTAAACGGCGTCCTACGGGCACGCTGATTCTTTGTCCAGAGGATAGTCACGGCCTGAGAAACACATTGGCACAAGAGAAATTCCAGTAGGACTAGCGGAAATAGGTGAATTGATCAAACTGGGCTTAAACGGCGTCCTACGGGCACGCTGATTCTTTGTCCAGAGGATAGTCACGGCCTGAGAAACACATTGGCACAAGAGAAATTCCAGTAGGACTAGCGGAAATAGGTGAATTGATCAAACTGGGCTTAAACGGCGTCCTACGGGCACGCTGATTCTTTGTCCAGAGGATAGTCACGGCCTGAGAAACACATTGGCACAAGAGAAATTCCAGTAGGACTAGCGGAAATAGGTGAATTGATCAAACTGGGCTTAAACGGCGTCCTACGGGCACGCTGATTCTTTGTCCAGAGGATAGTCACGGCCTGAGAAACACATTGGCACAAGAGAAATTCCAGTAGGACTAGCGGAAATAGGTGAATTGATCAAACTGGGCTTAAACGGCGTCCTACGGGCACGCTGATTCTTTGTCCAGAGGATAGTCACGGCCTGAGAAACACATTGGCACAAGAGAAATTCCAGTAGGACTAGCGGAAATAGGTGAATTGATCAAACTGGGCTTAAACGGCGTCCTACGGGCACGCTGATTCTTTGTCCAGAGGATAGTCACGGCCTGAGAAACACATTGGCACAAGAGAAATTCCAGTAGGACTAGCGGAAATAGGTGAATTGATCAAACTGGGCTTAAACGGCGTCCTACGGGCACGCTGATTCTTTGTCCAGAGGATAGTCACGGCCTGAGAAACACATTGGCACAAGAGAAATTCCAGTAGGACTAGCGGAAATAGGTGAATTGATCAAACTGGGCTTAAACGGCGTCCTACGGGCACGCTGATTCTTTGTCCAGAGGATAGTCACGGCCTGAGAAACACATTGGCACAAGAGAAATTCCAGTAGGACTAGCGGAAATAGGTGAATTGATCAAACTGGGCTTAAACGGCGTCCTACGGGCACGCTGATTCTTTGTCCAGAGGATAGTCACGGCCTGAGAAACACATTGGCACAAGAGAAATTCCAGTAGGACTAGCGGAAATAGGTGAATTGACAAACTGGGCTTAAACGGCGTCCTACGGGCACGCTGATTCTTTGTCCAGAGGATAGTCACGGCCTGAGAAACACATTGGCACAAGAGAAATTCCAGTAGGACTAGCGGAAATAGGTGAATTGATCAAACTGGGCTTAAACGGCGTCCTACGGGCACGCTGATTCTTTGTCCAGAGGATAGTCACGGCCTGAGAAACACATTGGCACAAGAGAAATTCCAGTAGGACTAGCGGAAATAGGTGAATTGATCAAACTGGGCTTAAACGGCGTCCTACGGGCACGCTGATTCTTTGTCCAGAGGATAGTCACGGCCTGAGAAACACATTGGCACAAGAGAAATTCCAGTAGGACTAGCGGAAATAGGTGAATTGATCAAACTGGGCTTAAACGGCGTCCTACGGGCACGCTGATTCTTTGTCCAGAGGATAGTCACGGCCTGAGAAACACATTGGCACAAGAGAAATTCCAGTAGGACTAGCGGAAATAGGTGAATTGATCAAACTGGGCTTAAACGGCGTCCTACGGGCACGCTGATTCTTTGTCCAGAGGATAGTCACGGCCTGAGAAACACATTGGCACAAGAGAAATTCCAGTAGGACTAGCGGAAATAGGTGAATTGATCAAACTGGGCTTAAACGGCGTCCTACGGGCACGCTGATTCTTTGTCCAGAGGATAGTCACGGCCTGAGAAACACATTGGCACAAGAGAAATTCCAGTAGGACTAGCGGAAATAGGTGAATTGATCAAACTGGGCTTAAACGGCGTCCTACGGGCACGCTGATTCTTTGTCCAGAGGATAGTCACGGCCTGAGAAACACATTGGCACAAGAGAAATTCCAGTAGGACTAGCGGAAATAGGTGAATTGATCAAACTGGGCTTAAACGGCGTCCTACGGGCACGCTGATTCTTTGTCCAGAGGATAGTCACGGCCTGAGAAACACATTGGCACAAGAGAAATTCCAGTAGGACTAGCGGAAATAGGTGAATTGATCAAACTGGGCTTAAACGGCGTCCTACGGGCACGCTGATTCTTTGTCCAGAGGATAGTCACGGCCTGAGAAACACATTGGCACAAGAGAAATTCCAGTAGGGCTAGCGGAAATAGGTGAATTGATCAAACTGGGCTTAAACGGCGTCCTACGGGCACGCTGATTCTTTGTCCAGAGGATAGTCACGGCCTGAGAAACACATTGGCACAAGAGAAATTCCAGTAGGACTAGCGGAAATAGGTGAATTGATCAAACTGGGCTTAACGGCGTCCTACGGGCACGCTGATTCTTTGTCCAGAGGATAGTCACGGCCTGAGAAACACATTGCACAAGAGAAATTCCAGTAGGACTAGCGGAAATCAGGTGAATTGATCAAACTGGGCTTAAACGGCGTCCTACGGGGCACGCTGATTCTTTGTCCAGAGGATAGTCACGGCCTGAGAAACACATTGGCACAAGAGAAATTCCAGTAGGACTAGCGGAAATAGGTGAATTGATCAAACTGGGCTTAAACGGGCGTCCTACGGGCACGCTGATTCTTTGTCCAGAGGATAGTCACGGCCTGAGAAACACATTGGCACAAGAGAAATTCCAGTAGGACTAGCGGAAATAGGTGAATTGATCAAACTGGGCTTAAACGGCGTCCTACGGGCACTGATTCTTTGTCCAGAGGATAGTCACGGCCTGAGAAACACATTGGCACAAGAGAAATTCCAGTAGGACTAGCGGAAATAGGTGAATTGATCAAACTGGGCTTAAACGGCGTCCTACGGGCACGCTGATTCTTTGTCCAGAGGATAGTCACGGCCTGAGAAACACATTGGCACAAGAGAAATTCCAGTAGGACTAGCGGAAATAGGTGAATTGATCAAACTGGGCTTAAACGGCGTCCTACGGGCACGCTGATTCTTTGTCCAGAGGATAGTCACGGCCTGAGAAACACATTGGCACAAGAGAAATTCCAGTAGGACTAGCGGAAATAGGTGAATTGATCAAACTGGGCTTAAACGGCGTCCTACGGGCACGCTGATTCTTTGTCCAGAGGATAGTCACGGCCTGAGAAACACATTGGCACAAGAGAAATTCCAGTAGGACTAGCGGAAATAGGTGAATTGATCAAACTGGGCTTAAACGGCGTCCTACGGGCACGCTGATTCTTTGTCCAGAGGATAGTCACGGCCTGAGAAACACATTGGCACAAGAGAAATTCCAGTAGGACTAGCGGAAATAGGTGAATTGATCAAACTGGGCTTAAACGGCGTCCTACGGGCACGCTGATTCTTTGTCCAGAGGATAGTCACGGCCTGAGAAACACATTGGCACAAGAGAAATTCCAGTAGGACTAGCGGAAATAGGTGAATTGATCAAACTGGGCTTAAACGGCGTCCTACGGGCACGCTGATTCTTTGTCCAGAGGATAGTCACGGCCTGAGAAACACATTGGCACAAGAGAAATTCCAGTAGGACTAGCGGAAATAGGTGAATTGATCAAACTGGGCTTAAACGGCGTCCTACGGGCACGCTGATTCTTTGTCCAGAGGATAGTCACGGCCTGAGAAACACATTGGCACAAGAGAAATTCCAGTAGGACTAGCGGAAATAGGTGAATTGATCAAACTGGGCTTAAACGGCGTCCTACGGGCACGCTGATTCTTTGTCCAGAGGATAGTCACGGCCTGAGAAACACATTGGCACAAGAGAAATTCCAGTAGGACTAGCGGAAATAGGTGAATTGATCAAACTGGGCTTAAACGGCGTCCTACGGGCACGCTGATTCTTTGTCCAGAGGATAGTCACGGCCTGAGAAACACATTGGCACAAGAGAAATTCCAGTAGGACTAGCGGAAATAGGTGAATTGATCAAACTGGGCTTAAACGGCGTCCTACGGGCACGCTGATTCTTTGTCCAGAGGATAGTCACGGCCTGAGAAACACATTGGCACAAGAGAAATTCCAGTAGGACTAGCGGAAATAGGTGAATTGATCAAACTGGGCTTAAACGGCGTCCTACGGGCACGCTGATTCTTTGTCCAGAGGATAGTCACGGCCTGAGAAACACATTGGCACAAGAGAAATTCCAGTAGGACTAGCGGAAATAGGTGAATTGATCAAACTGGGCTTAAACGGCGTCCTACGGGCACGCTGATTCTTTGTCCAGAGGATAGTCACGGCCTGAGAAACACATTGGCACAAGAGAAATTCCAGTAGGACTAGCGGAAATAGGTGAATTGATCAAACTGGGCTTAAACGGCGTCCTACGGGCACGCTGATTCTTTGTCCAGAGGATAGTCACGGCCTGAGAAACACATTGGCACAAGAGAAATTCCAGTAGGACTAGCGGAAATAGGTGAATTGATCAAACTGGGCTTAAACGGCGTCCTACGGGCACGCTGATTCTTTGTCCAGAGGATAGTCACGGCCTGAGAAACACATTGGCACAAGAGAAATTCCAGTAGGACTAGCGGAAATAGGTGAATTGATCAAACTGGGCTTAAACGGCGTCCTACGGGCACGCTGATTCTTTGTCCAGAGGATAGTCACGGCCTGAGAAACACATTGGCACAAGAGAAATTCCAGTAGGACTAGCGGAAATAGGTGAATTGATCAAACTGGGCTTAAACGGCGTCCTACGGGCACGCTGATTCTTTGTCCAGAGGATAGTCACGGCCTGAGAAACACATTGGCACAAGAGAAATTCCAGTAGGACTAGCGGAAATAGGTGAATTGATCAAACTGGGCTTAAACGGCGTCCTACGGGCACGCTGATTCTTTGTCCAGAGGATAGTCACGGCCTGAGAAACACATTGGCACAAGAGAAATTCCAGTAGGACTAGCGGAAATAGGTGAATTGATCAAACTGGGCTTAAACGGCGTCCTACGGGCACGCTGATTCTTTGTCCAGAGGATAGTCACGGCCTGAGAAACACATTGGCACAAGAGAAATTCCAGTAGGACTAGCGGAAATAGGTGAATTGATCAAACTGGGCTTAAACGGCGTCCTACGGGCACGCTGATTCTTTGTCCAGAGGATAGTCACGGCCTGAGAAACACATTGGCACAAGAGAAATTCCAGTAGGACTAGCGGAAATAGGTGAATTGATCAAACTGGGCTTAAACGGCGTCCTACGGGCACGCTGATTCTTTGTCCAGAGGATAGTCACGGCCTGAGAAACACATTGGCACAAGAGAAATTCCAGTAGGACTAGCGGAAATAGGTGAATTGATCAAACTGGGCTTAAACGGCGTCCTACGGGCACGCTGATTCTTTGTCCAGAGGATAGTCACGGCCTGAGAAACACATTGGCACAAGAGAAATTCCAGTAGGACTAGCGGAAATAGGTGAATTGATCAAACTGGGCTTAAACGGCGTCCTACGGGCACGCTGATTCTTTGTCCAGAGGATAGTCACGGCCTGAGAAACACATTGGCACAAGAGAAATTCCAGTAGGACTAGCGGAAATAGGTGAATTGATCAAACTGGGCTTAAACGGCGTCCTACGGGCACGCTGATTCTTTGTCCAGAGGATAGTCACGGCCTGAGAAACACATTGGCACAAGAGAAATTCCAGTAGGACTAGCGGAAATAGGTGAATTGATCAAACTGGGCTTAAACGGCGTCCTACGGGCACGCTGATTCTTTGTCCAGAGGATAGTCACGGCCTGAGAAACACATTGGCACAAGAGAAATTCCAGTAGGACTAGCGGAAATAGGTGAATTGATCAAACTGGGCTTAAACGGCGTCCTACGGGCACGCTGATTCTTTGTCCAGAGGATAGTCACGGCCTGAGAAACACATTGGCACAAGAGAAATTCCAGTAGGACTAGCGGAAATAGGTGAATTGATCAAACTGGGCTTAAACGGCGTCCTACGGGCACGCTGATTCTTTGTCCAGAGGATAGTCACGGCCTGAGAAACACATTGGCACAAGAGAAATTCCAGTAGGACTAGCGGAAATAGGTGAATTGATCAAACTGGGCTTAAACGGCGTCCTACGGGCACGCTGATTCTTTGTCCAGAGGATAGTCACGGCCTGAGAAACACATTGGCACAAGAGAAATTCCAGTAGGACTAGCGGAAATAGGTGAATTGATCAAACTGGGCTTAAACGGCGTCCTACGGGCACGCTGATTCTTTGTCCAGAGGATAGTCACGGCCTGAGAAACACATTGGCACAAGAGAAATTCCAGTAGGACTAGCGGAAATAGGTGAATTGATCAAACTGGGCTTAAACGGCGTCCTACGGGCACGCTGATTCTTTGTCCAGAGGATAGTCACGGCCTGAGAAACACATTGGCACAAGAGAAATTCCAGTAGGACTAGCGGAAATAGGTGAATTGATCAAACTGGGCTTAAACGGCGTCCTACGGGCACGCTGATTCTTTGTCCAGAGGATAGTCACGGCCTGAGAAACACATTGGCACAAGAGAAATTCCAGTAGGACTAGCGGAAATAGGTGAATTGATCAAACTGGGCTTAAACGGCGTCCTACGGGCACGCTGATTCTTTGTCCAGAGGATAGTCACGGCCTGAGAAACACATTGGCACAAGAGAAATTCCAGTAGGACTAGCGGAAATAGGTGAATTGATCAAACTGGGCTTAAACGGCGTCCTACGGGCACGCTGATTCTTAAGACACATTGGCACAAGAGAAATTCCAGTTGGACGTAGCGCAAATAGGGTTGTTTTGATCGAGAACTGGGCTTAAACGTGGCGTCGCTACGGGCACGCTGATTCGTTGTCCCAGAGGAATAGTTCACGGCCGTGTGAAACACATTGGCACAAGAGAAATTCCAGTAGGACTAGCGCAAATAGGTGAATTGATCGAAACTGGGGCTTTAAACGGCGTCCTACGGGGCACGCTGATTCTTTGTCCAGAGGATAGTCACGGCCTGAGAAACACATTGGCACAAGAGAATTCCAGTAGGACTAGCGCAAATAGGTGAATTGATCGAAACTGGGCTTAAACGGCGTCCTACGGGGCACGCTGATTCTTTGTCCAGAGGATAGTCACGGCCTGAGAAACACATTGGCACAAGAGAAATTCCAGTAGGACTAGCGCAAATAGGTGAATTGATCGAAACTGGGCTTTAAACGGCGTCCTACGGGCACGCTGATTCTTTGTCCAGAGGATAGTCACGGCCCTGAGAAAACACATTGGCACAAGAGAAATTCCAGTAGGACTAGCGCAAATAGGTGAATTGATCGAAACTGGGCTTAAACGGCGTCCTACGGGCAACGCTGAGTTCTTTGTCCAGAGGATAGTCACGGCCTGAGAAACACATTGGCACAAGAGAAATTCCAGTAGGACTAGCGCAAATAGGTGAATTGATCGAAACTGGGCTTAAACGGCGTCCTACGGGCACGCTGATTCTTTGTCCAGAGGATAGTCACGGCCTAGAGAAACACATTGGCACAAGAGAAATTCCAGTAGGACTAGCGCAAATAGGTGAATTGATCGAAACTGGGCTTAAACGGCGTCCTACGGGCCACGCCTGATTCTTTGTCCAGAGGATAGTCACGGCCTGAGAAACACATTGGCACAAGAGAAATTCCAGTAGGACTAGCGCAAATAGGTGAATTGATCGAAACTGGGCTTAAACGGGCGTCCTACGGGCACGCTGATTCTTTGTCCAGAGGATAGTCACGGCCTGAGAAACACATTGGCACAAGAGGAAATTCCAGTAGGACTAGCGCAAATAGGTGAATTGATCGAAACTGGGCTTAAACGGCGTTCCTACGGGCACGCTGATTCTTTGTCCAGAGGATAGTCACGGCCTGAGAAACACATTGGCACAAGAGAAATTCCAGTAGGACTAGCGCAAATAGGTGAATTGATCGAAACTGGGCTTAAACGGCGTCCTACGGGCACGCTGATTCTTTGTCCAGAGGATAGTCACGGCCTGAGAAACACATTGGCACAAGAGAAATTCCAGTAGGGACTAGCGCAAATAGGTGAATTGATCGAAACTGGGCTTAAACGGCGTCCTACGGGCACGCTGATTCTTTGTCCAGAGGATAGTCACGGCCTGAGAAACACATTGGCACAAGAGAAATTCCAGTAGGACTAGCGCAAATAGGTGAATTGATCGAAACTGGGCTTAAACGGCGTCCTACGGGCACGCTGATTCTTTGTCCAGAGGATAGTCACGGCCTGGAGAAACACATTGGCACAAGAGAAATTCCAGTAGGACTAGCGCAAATAGGTGAATTGATCGAAAACTGGGCTTAAACGGCGTCCTACGGGCACGCTTGATTCTTTGTCCAGAGGATAGTCACGGCCTGAGAAACACATTGGCACAAGAGAAATTCCAGTAGGACTAGCGCAAATAGGTGAATTGATCGAAACTGGGGCTTTAAACGGCGTCCTACGGGCACGCTGATTCTTTGTCCAGAGGATAGTCACGGCCTGAGAAACACATTGGCACAAGAGAAATTCCAGTAGGACTAGCGCAAATAGGTGAATTGATCGAAACTGGGCTTAAACGGCGTCCTACGGGCACGCTGATTCTTTGTCCAGAGGATAGTCACGGCCTGAGAAACACATTGGCACAAGAGAAATTCCAGTAGGACTAGCGCAAATAGGTGAATTGATCGAAACTGGGCTTAAACGGCGTCCTACGGGCACGCTGATTCTTTGTCCAGAGGGATAGTCACGGCCTGAGAAACACATTGGCACAAGAGAAATTCCAGTAGGACTAGCGCAAATAGGTGAATTGATCGAAACTGGGCTTAAACGGCGTCCTACGGGCACGCTGATTCTTTGTCCAGAGGATAGTCACGGCCTGAGAAACACATTGGCACAAGAGAAATTCCAGTAGGACTAGCGCAAATAGGTGAATTGATCGAAACTGGGCTTAAACGGCGTCCTACGGGCACGCTGATTCTTTGTCCAGAGGATAGTCACGGCCTGAGAAACACATTGGCACAAGAGAAATTCCAGTAGGACTAGCGCAAATAGGTGAATTGATCGAAACTGGGCTTAAACGGGCGTCCTACGGGCACGCTGATTCTTTGTCCAGAGGATAGTCACGGCCTGAGAAACACATTGGCACAAGAGAAATTCCAGTAGGACTAGCGCAAATAGGTGAATTGATCGAAACTGGGCTTAAACGGCGTCCTACGGGCACGCTGATTCTTTGTCCAGAGGATAGTCACGGCCTGAGAAACACATTGGCACAAGAGAAATTCCAGTAGGACTAGCGCAAATAGGTGAATTGATCGAAACTGGGCTTAAACGGCGTCCTACGGGCACGCTGATTCTTTGTCCAGAGGATAGTCACGGCCTGAGAAACACATTGGCACAAGAGAAATTCCAGTAGGGACTAGCGCAAATAGGTGAATTGATCGAAACTGGGCTTAAACGGCGTCCTACGGGCACGCTGATTCTTTGTCCAGAGGATAGTCACGGCCTGAGAAACACATTGGCACAAGAGAAATTCCAGTAGACTAGCGCAAATAGGTGAATTGATCGAAACTGGGGCTTAAACGGCGTCCTACGGGCACGCTGATTCTTTGTCCAGAGGATAGTCCACGGCCTGAGAAACACATTGGCACAAGAGAAATTCCAGTAGGACTAGCGCAAATAGGTGAATTGATCGAAACTGGGCTTAAACGGCGTCCTACGGGCACGCTGATTCTTTGTCCAGAGGATAGTCACGGCCTGAGAAACACATTGGCACAAGAGAAATTCCAGTAGGACTAGCGCAAATAGGTGAATTGATCGAAACTGGGCTTAAACGGCGTCCTACGGGCACGCTGATTCTTTGTCCAGAGGATAGTCACGGCCTGAGAAACACATTGGCACAAGAGAAATTCCAGTAGGACTAGCGCAAATAGGTGAATTGATCGAAACTGGGCTTAAACGGCGTCCTACGGGCACGCTGATTCTTTGTCCAGAGGATAGTCACGGCCTGAGAAACACATTGGCACAAGAGAAATTCCAGTAGGACTAGCGCAAATAGGTGAATTGATCGAAACTGGGCTTAAACGGCGTCCTACGGGCACGCTGATTCTTTGTCCAGAGGATAGTCACGGCCTGAGAAACACATTGGCACAAGAGAAATTCCAGTAGGACTAGCGCAAATAGGTGAATTGATCGAAACTGGGCTTAAACGGCGTCCTACGGGCACGCTGATTCTTTGTCCAGAGGATAGTCACGGCCTGAGAAACACATTGGCACAAGAGAAATTCCAGTAGGACTAGCGCAAATAGGTGAATTGATCGAAACTGGGCTTAAACGGCGTCCTACGGGCACGCTGATTCTTTGTCCAGAGGATAGTCACGGCCTGAGAAACACATTGGCACAAGAGAAATTCCAGTAGGACTAGCGCAAATAGGTGAATTGATCGAAACTGGGCTTAAACGGCGTCCCTACGGGCACGCTGATTCTTTGTCCAGAGGATAGTCACGGCCTGAGAAACACATTGGCACAAGAGAAATTCCAGTAGGACTAGCGCAAATAGGTGAATTGATCGAAACTGGGCTTAAACGGCGTCCTACGGGGCACGCTGATTCTTTGTCCAGAGGATAGTCACGGCCTGAGAAACACATTGGCACAAGAGAAATTCCAGTAGGACTAGCGCAAATAGGTGAATTGATCGAAACTGGGCTTAAACGGCGTCCCTACGGGCACGCTGATTCTTTGTCCAGAGGATAGTCACGGCCTGAGAAACACATTGGCACAAGAGAAATTCCAGTAGGACTAGCGCAAATAGGTGAATTGATCGAAACTGGGCTTAAACGGCGTCCTACGGGCACGCTGATTCTTTGTCCAGAGGATAGTCACGGCCTGAGAAACACATTGGCACAAGAGAAATTCCAGTAGGACTAGCGCAAATAGGTGAATTGATCGAAACTGGGCTTTAAACGGCGTCCTACGGGCACGCTGATTCTTTGTCCAGAGGATAGTCACGGCCTGAGAAACACATTGGCACAAGAGAAATTCCAGTAGGACTAGCGCAAATAGGTGAATTGATCGAAACTGGGCTTAAACGGCGTCCTACGGGCACGCT
This sequence comes from Fasciola hepatica, assembly GCA_948099385.1. NCBI lineage: Eukaryota > Metazoa > Platyhelminthes > Trematoda > Plagiorchiida > Fasciolidae > Fasciola > Fasciola hepatica. Next base: position 20,942 of record CANUEZ040000451.1, on the reverse strand, counting down.
GATTCTTTGTCCAGAGGATAGTCACGGCCTGAGAAACACATTGGGCACAAGAGAAATTCCAGTAGGACTAGCGCAAATAGGTGAATTGATCGAAACTGGGCTTTAAACGGCGTCCTACGGGCACGCTGATTCTTTGTCCAGAGGATAGTCACGGCCTGAGAAACACATTGGCACAAGAGAAATTCCAGTAGGACTAGCGCAAATAGGTGAATTGATCGAAACTGGGCTTAAACGGCGTCCTACGGGCACGCTGATTCTTTGTCCAGAGGATAGTCACGGCCTGAGAAACACATTGGCACAAGAGAAATTCCAGTAGGGACTAGCGCAAATAGGTGAATTGATCGAAACTGGGCTTAAACGGCGTCCTACGGGCACGCTGATTCTTTGTCCAGAGGATAGTCACGGCCTGAGAAACACATTGGCACAAGAGAAATTCCAGTAGGACTAGCGCAAATAGGTGAATTGATCGAAACTGGGCTTAAACGGCGTCCTACGGGCACGCTGATTCTTTGTCCAGAGGATAGTCACGGCCTGAGAAACACATTGGCACAAGAGAAATTCCAGTAGGACTAGCGCAAATAGGTGAATTGATCGAAACTGGGCTTAAACGGCGTCCTACGGGCACGCTGATTCTTTGTCCAGAGGATAGTCACGGCCTGAGAAACACATTGGCACAAGAGAAATTCCAGTAGGACTAGCGCAAATAGGTGAATTGATCGAAACTGGGCTTAAACGGCGTCCTACGGGCACGCTGATTCTTTGTCCAGAGGATAGTCACGGCCTGAGAAACACATTGGCACAAGAGAAATTCCAGTAGGACTAGCGCAAATAGGTGAATTGATCGAAACTGGGCTTAAACGGCGTCATACGGGCACGCTGATTCTTTGTCCAGAGGATAGTCACGGCCTGAGAAACACATTGGCACAAGAGAAATTCCAGTAGGACTAGCGCAAATAGGTGAATTGATCGAAACTGGGCTTAAACGGCGTCCTACGGGCACGCTGATTCTTTGTCCAGAGGATAGTCACGGCCTGAGAAACACATTGGCACAAGAGAAATTCCAGTAGGACTAGCGCAAATAGGTGAATTGATCGAAACTGGGCTTAAACGGCGTCCTACGGGCACGCTGATTCTTTGTCCAGAGGATAGTCACGGCCTGAGAAACACATTGGCACAAGAGAAATTCCAGTAGGACTAGCGCAAATAGGTGAATTGATCGAAACTGGGCTTAAACGGCGTCCTACGGGCACGCTGATTCTTTGTCCAGAGGATAGTCACGGCCTGAGAAACACATTGGCACAAGAGAAATTCCAGTAGGACTAGCGCAAATAGGTGAATTGATCGAAACTGGGCTTAAACGGCGTCCTACGGGCACGCTGATTCTTTGTCCAGAGGATAGTCACGGCCTGAGAAACACATTGGCACAAGAGAAATTCCAGTAGGACTAGCGCAAATAGGTGAATTGATCGAAACTGGGCTTAAACGGCGTCCTACGGGCACGCTGATTCTTTGTCCAGAGGATAGTCACGGCCTGAGAAACACATTGGCACAAGAGAAATTCCAGTAGGACTAGCGCAAATAGGTGAATTGATCGAAACTGGGCTTAAACGGCGTCCTACGGGCACGCTGATTCTTTGTCCAGAGGATAGTCACGGCCTGAGAAACACATTGGCACAAGAGAAATTCCAGTAGGACTAGCGCAAATAGGTGAATTGATCGAAACTGGGCTTAAACGGCGTCCTACGGGCACGCTGATTCTTTGTCCAGAGGATAGTCACGGCCTGAGAAACACATTGGCACAAGAGAAATTCCAGTAGGACTAGCGCAAATAGGTGAATTGATCGAAACTGGGCTTAAACGGCGTCCTACGGGCACGCTGATTCTTTGTCCAGAGGATAGTCACGGCCTGAGAAACACATTGGCACAAGAGAAATTCCAGTAGGACTAGCGCAAATAGGTGAATTGATCGAAACTGGGCTTAAACGGCGTCCTACGGGCACGCTGATTCTTTGTCCAGAGGATAGTCACGGCCTGAGAAACACATTGGCACAAGAGAAATTCCAGTAGGACTAGCGCAAATAGGTGAATTGATCGAAACTGGGCTTAAACGGCGTCCTACGGGCACGCTGATTCTTTGTCCAGAGGATAGTCACGGCCTGAGAAACACATTGGCACAAGAGAAATTCCAGTAGGACTAGCGCAAATAGGTGAATTGATCGAAACTGGGCTTAAACGGCGTCCTACGGGCACGCTGATTCTTTGTCCAGAGGATAGTCACGGCCTGAGAAACACATTGGCACAAGAGAAATTCCAGTAGGACTAGCGCAAATAGGTGAATTGATCGAAACTGGGCTTAAACGGCGTCCTACGGGCACGCTGATTCTTTGTCCAGAGGATAGTCACGGCCTGAGAAACACATTGGCACAAGAGAAATTCCAGTAGGACTAGCGCAAATAGGTGAATTGATCGAAACTGGGCTTAAACGGCGTCCTACGGGCACGCTGATTCTTTGTCCAGAGGATAGTCACGGCCTGAGAAACACATTGGCACAAGAGAAATTCCAGTAGGACTAGCGCAAATAGGTGAATTGATCGAAACTGGGCTTAAACGGCGTCCTACGGGCACGCTGATTCTTTGTCCAGAGGATAGTCACGGCCTGAGAAACACATTGGCACAAGAGAAATTCCAGTAGGACTAGCGCAAATAGGTGAATTGATCGAAACTGGGCTTAAACGGCGTCCTACGGGCACGCTGATTCTTTGTCCAGAGGATAGTCACGGCCTGAGAAACACATTGGCACAAGAGAAATTCCAGTAGGACTAGCGCAAATAGGTGAATTGATCGAAACTGGGCTTAAACGGCGTCCTACGGGCACGCTGATTCTTTGTCCAGAGGATAGTCACGGCCTGAGAAACACATTGGCACAAGAGAAATTCCAGTAGGACTAGCGCAAATAGGTGAATTGATCGAAACTGGGCTTAAACGGCGTCCTACGGGCACGCTGATTCTTTGTCCAGAGGATAGTCACGGCCTGAGAAACACATTGGCACAAGAGAAATTCCAGTAGGACTAGCGCAAATAGGTGAATTGATCGAAACTGGGCTTAAACGGCGTCCTACGGGCACGCTGATTCTTTGTCCAGAGGATAGTCACGGCCTGAGAAACACATTGGCACAAGAGAAATTCCAGTAGGACTAGCGCAAATAGGTGAATTGATCGAAACTGGGCTTAAACGGCGTCCTACGGGCACGCTGATTCTTTGTCCAGAGGATAGTCACGGCCTGAGAAACACATTGGCACAAGAGAAATTCCAGTAGGACTAGCGCAAATAGGTGAATTGATCGAAACTGGGCTTAAACGGCGTCCTACGGGCACGCTGATTCTTTGTCCAGAGGATAGTCACGGCCTGAGAAACACATTGGCACAAGAGAAATTCCAGTAGGACTAGCGCAAATAGGTGAATTGATCGAAACTGGGCTTAAACGGCGTCCTACGGGCACGCTGATTCTTTGTCCAGAGGATAGTCACGGCCTGAGAAACACATTGGCACAAGAGAAATTCCAGTAGGACTAGCGCAAATAGGTGAATTGATCGAAACTGGGCTTAAACGGCGTCCTACGGGCACGCTGATTCTTTGTCCAGAGGATAGTCACGGCCTGAGAAACACATTGGCACAAGAGAAATTCCAGTAGGACTAGCGCAAATAGGTGAATTGATCGAAACTGGGCTTAAACGGCGTCCTACGGGCACGCTGATTCTTTGTCCAGAGGATAGTCACGGCCTGAGAAACACATTGGCACAAGAGAAATTCCAGTAGGACTAGCGCAAATAGGTGAATTGATCGAAACTGGGCTTAAACGGCGTCCTACGGGCACGCTGATTCTTTGTCCAGAGGATAGTCACGGCCTGAGAAACACATTGGCACAAGAGAAATTCCAGTAGGACTAGCGCAAATAGGTGAATTGATCGAAACTGGGCTTAAACGGCGTCCTACGGGCACGCTGATTCTTTGTCCAGAGGATAGTCACGGCCTGAGAAACACATTGGCACAAGAGAAATTCCAGTAGGACTAGCGCAAATAGGTGAATTGATCGAAACTGGGCTTAAACGGCGTCCTACGGGCACGCTGATTCTTTGTCCAGAGGATAGTCACGGCCTGAGAAACACATTGGCACAAGAGAAATTCCAGTAGGACTAGCGCAAATAGGTGAATTGATCGAAACTGGGCTTAAACGGCGTCCTACGGGCACGCTGATTCTTTGTCCAGAGGATAGTCACGGCCTGAGAAACACATTGGCACAAGAGAAATTCCAGTAGGACTAGCGCAAATAGGTGAATTGATCGAAACTGGGCTTAAACGGCGTCCTACGGGCACGCTGATTCTTTGTCCAGAGGATAGTCACGGCCTGAGAAACACATTGGCACAAGAGAAATTCCAGTAGGACTAGCGCAAATAGGTGAATTGATCGAAACTGGGCTTAAACGGCGTCCTACGGGCACGCTGATTCTTTGTCCAGAGGATAGTCACGGCCTGAGAAACACATTGGCACAAGAGAAATTCCAGTAGGACTAGCGCAAATAGGTGAATTGATCGAAACTGGGCTTAAACGGCGTCCTACGGGCACGCTGATTCTTTGTCCAGAGGATAGTCACGGCCTGAGAAACACATTGGCACAAGAGAAATTCCAGTAGGACTAGCGCAAATAGGTGAATTGATCGAAACTGGGCTTAAACGGCGTCCTACGGGCACGCTGATTCTTTGTCCAGAGGATAGTCACGGCCTGAGAAACACATTGGCACAAGAGAAATTCCAGTAGGACTAGCGCAAATAGGTGAATTGATCGAAACTGGGCTTAAACGGCGTCCTACGGGCACGCTGATTCTTTGTCCAGAGGATAGTCACGGCCTGAGAAACACATTGGCACAAGAGAAATTCCAGTAGGACTAGCGCAAATAGGTGAATTGATCGAAACTGGGCTTAAACGGCGTCCTACGGGCACGCTGATTCTTTGTCCAGAGGATAGTCACGGCCTGAGAAACACATTGGCACAAGAGAAATTCCAGTAGGACTAGCGCAAATAGGTGAATTGATCGAAACTGGGCTTAAACGGCGTCCTACGGGCACGCTGATTCTTTGTCCAGAGGATAGTCACGGCCTGAGAAACACATTGGCACAAGAGAAATTCCAGTAGGACTAGCGCAAATAGGTGAATTGATCGAAACTGGGCTTAAACGGCGTCCTACGGGCACGCTGATTCTTTGTCCAGAGGATAGTCACGGCCTGAGAAACACATTGGCACAAGAGAAATTCCAGTAGGACTAGCGCAAATAGGTGAATTGATCGAAACTGGGCTTAAACGGCGTCCTACGGGCACGCTGATTCTTTGTCCAGAGGATAGTCACGGCCTGAGAAACACATTGGCACAAGAGAAATTCCAGTAGGACTAGCGCAAATAGGTGAATTGATCGAAACTGGGCTTAAACGGCGTCCTACGGGCACGCTGATTCTTTGTCCAGAGGATAGTCACGGCCTGAGAAACACATTGGCACAAGAGAAATTCCAGTAGGACTAGCGCAAATAGGTGAATTGATCGAAACTGGGCTTAAACGGCGTCCTACGGGCACGCTGATTCTTTGTCCAGAGGATAGTCACGGCCTGAGAAACACATTGGCACAAGAGAAATTCCAGTAGGACTAGCGCAAATAGGTGAATTGATCGAAACTGGGCTTAAACGGCGTCCTACGGGCACGCTGATTCTTTGTCCAGAGGATAGTCACGGCCTGAGAAACACATTGGCACAAGAGAAATTCCAGTAGGACTAGCGCAAATAGGTGAATTGATCGAAACTGGGCTTAAACGGCGTCCTACGGGCACGCTGATTCTTTGTCCAGAGGATAGTCACGGCCTGAGAAACACATTGGCACAAGAGAAATTCCAGTAGGACTAGCGCAAATAGGTGAATTGATCGAAACTGGGCTTAAACGGCGTCCTACGGGCACGCTGATTCTTTGTCCAGAGGATAGTCACGGCCTGAGAAACACATTGGCACAAGAGAAATTCCAGTAGGACTAGCGCAAATAGGTGAATTGATCGAAACTGGGCTTAAACGGCGTCCTACAGGCACGCTGATTCTTTGTCCAGAGGATAGTCACGGCCTGAGAAACACATTGGCACAAGAGAAATTCCAGTAGGACTAGCGCAAATAGGTGAATTGATCGAAACTGCGCTTAAACGGCGTCCTACGGGCACGCTGATTCTTTGTCCAGAGGATAGTCACGGCTTGAGAAACACATTGGCACAAGAGAAATTCCGGTAGGACTAGCGCAAATAGGTGAATTGATCGAAACTGGGCTTAAACGGCGTCCTACGGGCACGCTGATTCTTTGTCCAGAGGATAGTCACGGCGTGAGAAACACATTGGCACAAGAGAAATTCCAGTAGGACTAGCGCAAATAGGTGAATTGATCGAAACTGGGCTTAAACGGCGTCCTACGGGCACGCTGATTCTTTGTCCAGAGGATAGTCACGGCTTGAGAAACACATTGGCACAAGAGAAATTCCAGTAGGACTAGCGCAAATAGGTGAATTGATCGAAACTGGGCTTAAACGGCGTCCTACGGGCACGCTGATTCTTTGTCCAGAGGATAGTCACGGCGTGAGAAACACATTGGCACAAGAGAAATTCCAGTAGGACTAGCGCAAATAGGTGAATTGATCGAAACTGGGCTTAAACGGCGTCCTACGGGCACGCTGATTCTTTGTCCAGAGGATAGTCACGGCCTGAGAAACACATTGGCACAAGAGAAATTCCAGTAGGACTAGCGCAAATAGGTGAATTGATCGAAACTGGGCTTAAACGGCGTCCTACAGGCACGCTGATTCTTTGTCCAGAGGATAGTCACGGCCTGAGAAACACATTGGCACAAGAGAAATTCCGGTGGGACCAGCGCAAATAGGTGAATTGATCGAAACTGGGCTTAAACGGCGTCCTACGGGCACGCTGATTCTTTGTCCAGAGGATAGTCACGGCCTGAGAAACACATTGGCACAAGAGAAATTCCAGTAGGACTAGCGCAAATAGGTGAACTGATCGAAACTGGGCTTAAACGGCGTCCTACGGGCACGCTGATTCTTTGTCCAGAGGATAGTCACGGCTTGAGAAACACATTGGCACAAGAGAAATTCCGGTAGGACTAGCGCAAATAGGTGAATTGATCGAAACTGGGCTTAAACGGCGTCCTACGGGCACGCTGATTCCTCGTCCAGAGGATAGTCACGGCCTGAGAAACACATTGGCACAAGAGAAATTCCAGTAGGACCAGCGCAAATAGGTGAATTGATCGAAACTGGGCTTAAACGGCGTCCTACGGGCACGCTGATTCTTTGTCCAGAGGATAGTCACGGCTTGAGAAACACATTGGCACAAGAGAAATTCCAGTAGGACTAGCGCAAATAGGTGAATTGATCGAAACTGGGCTTAAACGGCGTCCTACGGGCACGCTGATTCTTTGTCCAGAGGATAGTCACGGCGTGAGAAACACATTGGCACAAGAGAAATTCCAGTAGGACTAGCGCAAATAGGTGAATTGATCGAAACTGGGCTTAAACGGCGTCCTACGGGCACGCTGACTCTTTGTCCAGAGGATAGTCACGGCCTGAGAAACACATTGGCACAAGAGAAATTCCAGTAGGACTAGCGCAAATAGGTGAATTGATCGAAACTGGGCTTAAACGGCGTCCTACGGGCACGCTGATTCTTTGTCCAGAGGATAGTCACGGCCTGAGAAACACATTGGCACAAGAGAAATTCCAGTAGGACTAGCGCAAATAGGTGAATTGATCGAAACTGGGCTTAAACGGCGTCCTACAGGCACGCTGATTCTTTGTCCAGAGGATAGTCACGGCCTGAGAAACACATTGGCACAAGAGAAATTCCAGTAGGACTAGCGCAAATAGGTGAACTGATCGAAACTGGGCTTAAACGGCGTCCTACGGGCACGCTGATTCTTTGTCCAGAGGATAGTCACGGCCTGAGAAACACATTGGCACAAGAGAAATTCCGGTAGGACTAGCGCAAATAGGTGAATTGATCGAAACTGGGCTTAAACGGCGTCCTACGGGCACGCTGATTCTTTGTCCAGAGGATAGTCACGGCCTGAGAAACACATTGGCACAAGAGAAATTCCAGTAGGACTAGCGCAAATAGGTGAATTGATCGAAACTGGGCTTAAACGGCGTCCTACGGGCACGCTGATTCTTTGTCCAGAGGATAGTCACGGCTTGAGAAACACATTGGCACAAGAGAAATTCCAGTAGGACTAGCGCAAATAGGTGAATTGATCGAAACTGGGCTTAAACGGCGTCCTACGGGCACGCTGATTCTTTGTCCAGAGGATAGTCACGGCGTGAGAAACACATTGGCACAAGAGAAATTCCAGTAGGACTAGCGCAAATAGGTGAATTGATCGAAACTGAGCTTACACGGCGTCCTACGGGCACGCTGATTCTTTGTCCAGAGGATAGTCACGGCCTGAGAAACACATTGGCACAAGAGAAATTCCAGTAGGACTAGCGCAAATAGGTGAATTGATCGAAACTGGGCTTAAACGGCGTCCTACGGGCACGCTGATTCTTTGTCCAGAGGATAGTCACGGCCTGAGAAACACATTGGCACAAGAGAAATTCCAGTAGGACCAGCGCAAATAGGTGAATTGATCGAAACTGGGCTTAAACGGCGTCCTACGGGCACGCTGATTCTTTGTCCAGAGGATAGTCACGGCCTGAGAAACACATTGGCACAAGAGAAATTCCAGTAGGACTAGCGCAAATAGGTGAATTGATCGAAACTGGGCTTAAACGGCGTCCTACGGGCACGCTGATTCTTTGTCCAGAGGATAGTCACGGCTTGAGAAACACATTGGCACAAGAGAAATTCCAGTAGGACTAGCGCAAATAGGTGAATTGATCGAAACTGCGCTTAAACGGCGTCCTACGGGCACGCTGATTCTTTGTCCAGAGGATAGTCACGGCGTGAGAAACACATTGGCACAAGAGAAATTCCAGTAGGACTAGCGCAAATAGGTGAATTGATCGAAACTGAGCTTACACGGCGTCCTACGGGCACGCTGATTCTTTGTCCAGAGGATAGTCACGGCCTGAGAAACACATTGGCACAAGAGAAATTCCAGTAGGACTAGCGCAAATAGGTGAATTGATCGAAACTGGGCTTAAACGGCGTCCTACGGGCACGCTGATTCTTTGTCCAGAGGATAGTCACGGCCTGAGAAACACATTGGCACAAGAGAAATTCCAGTAGGACCAGCGCAAATAGGTGAATTGATCGAAACTGGGCTTAAACGGCGTCCTACGGGCACGCTGATTCTTTGTCCAGAGGATAGTCACGGCCTGAGAAACACATTGGCACAAGAGAAATTCCAGTAGGACTAGCGCAAATAGGTGAATTGATCGAAACTGGGCTTAAACGGCGTCCTACGGGCACGCTGATTTTTTGTGCAGAGGATAGTCACGGCCTGAGAAACACATTGGCACAAGAGAAATTCCAGTAGGACTAGCGCAAATAGGTGAATTGATCGAAACTGGGCTTACACGGCGTCCTACGGGCACGCTGATTCTCTGTCCAGAGGATAGTCACGGCCTGAGAAACACATTGGCACAAGAGAAATTTCAGTAGGACTAGCGCAAATAGGTGAATTGATCGAAACTGTGCTTAAACGGCGTCCTACGGGCACGCTGATTCTTTGTCCAGAGGATAGTCACGGCGTGAGAAACACATTGGCACAAGAGAAATTCCAGTAGGACTAGCGCAAATAGGTGAATTGATCGAAACTGGGCTTAAACGGCGTCCTACGGGCACGCTGATTCTTTGTCCAGAGGAAAGTCACGGCTTGAGAAACACATTGGCACAAGAGAAATTCCAGTAGGTCTAGCGCAAATAGGTGAATTGATCGAAACTGGGCTTAAACGGCGTCCTACGGGCACGCTGATTCTTTGTCCAGAGGATAGTCACGGCGTGAGAAACACATTGGCACAAGAGAAATTCCAGTAGGACTAGCGCAAATAGGTGAATTGATCGAAACTGGGCTTAAACGGCGTCCTACGGGCACGCTGATTCTTTGTCCAGAGGATAGTCACGGCGTGAGAAACACATTGGCACAAGAGAAATTCCAGTAGGACTAGCGCAAATAGGTGAATTGATCGAAACTGGGCTTAAACGGCGTCCTACAGGCACGCTGATTCTTTGTCCAGAGGATAGTCACGGCCTGAGAAACACATTGGCACAAGAGAAATTCCAGTAGGACTAGCGGAAATAGGTGAATTGATCGAAACTGGGCTTAAACGGCGTCATACGGGCACGCTGATTCTTTGTCCAGAGGATAGTCACGGCCTGAGAAACACATTGGCACAAGAGAAATTCCGGTAGGACTAGCGCAAATAGGTGAATTGATCGAAACTGGGCTTAAACGGCGTCCTACGGGCACGCTGATTCTTTGTCCAGAGGATAGTCACGGCCTGAGAAACACATTGGCACAAGAGAAATTCCAGTAGGACTAGCGCAAATAGGTGAATTGATCGAAACTGGGCTTAAACGGCGTCCTACGGGCACGCTGATTCTTTGTCCAGAGGATAGTCACGGCTTGAGAAACACATTGGCACAAGAGAAATTCCAGTAGGACTAGCGCAAATAGGTGAATTGATCGAAACTGGGCTTAAACGGCGTCCTACGGGCACGCTGATTCTTTGTCCAGAGGATAGTCACGGCGTGAGAAACACATTGGCACAAGAGAAATTCCAGTAGGACTAGCGCAAATAGGTGAATTGATCGAAACTGAGCTTACACGGCGTCCTACGGGCACGCTGATTCTTTGTCCAGAGGATAGTCACGGCCTGAGAAACACATTGGCACAAGAGAAATTCCAGTAGGACTAGCGCAAATAGGTGAATTGATCGAAACTGGGCTTAAACGGCGTCCTACTGGCACGCTGATTCTTTGTCCAGAGGATAGTCACGGCGTGAGAAACACATTGGCACAAGAGAAATTCCAGTAGGACCAGCGCAAATAGGTGAATTGATCGAAACTGGGCTTAAACGGCGTCCTACGGGCACGCTGATTCTTTGTCCAGAGGATAGTCACGGCCTGAGAAACACATTGGCACAAGAGAAATTCCAGTAGGACTAGCGCAAATAGGTGAATTGATCGAAACTGGGCTTAAACGGCGTCCTACGGGCACGCTGATTCTTTGTCCAGAGGATAGTCACGGCTTGAGAAACACATTGGCACAAGAGAAATTCCAGTAGGACTAGCGCAAATAGGTGAATTGATCGAAACTGTGCTTAAACGGCGTCCTACGGGCACGCTGATTCTTTGTCCAGAGGATAGTCACGGCGTGAGAAACACATTGGCACAAGAGAAATTCCAGTAGGACTAGCGCAAATAGGTGAATTGATCGAAACTGAGCTTACACGGCGTCCTACGGGCACGCTGATTCTTTGTCCAGAGGATAGTCACGGCCTGAGAAACACATTGGCACAAGAGAAATTCCAGTAGGACTAGCGCAAATAGGTGAATTGATCGAAACTGGGCTTAAACGGCGTCCTACTGGCACGCTGATTCTTTGTCCAGAGGATAGTCACGGCCTGAGAAACACATTGGCACAAGAGAAATTCCAGTAGGACCAGCGCAAATAGGTGAATTGATCGAAACTGGGCTTAAACGGCGTCCTACGGGCACGCTGATTCTTTGTCCAGAGGATAGTCACGGCCTGAGAAACACATTGGCACAAGAGAAATTCCAGTAGGACTAGCGCAAATAGGTGAATTGATCGAAACTGGGCTTAAACGGCGTCCTACGGGCACGCTGATTTTTTGTGCAGAGGATAGTCACGGCCTGAGAAACACATTGGCACAAGAGAAATTCCAGTAGGACTAGCGCAAATAGGTGAATTGATCGAAACTGGGCTTACACGGCGTCCTACGGGCACGCTGATTCTTTGTCCAGAGGATAGTCACGGCCTGAGAAACACATTGGCACAAGAGAAATTCCAGTAGGACTAGCGCAAATAGGTGAATTGATCGAAACTGGGCTTAAACGGCGTCCTACGGGCACGCTGATTCTTTGTCCAGAGGATAGTCACGGCCTGAGAAACACATTGGCACAAGAGAAATTCCAGTAGGACTAGCGCAAATAGGTGAATTGATCGAAACTGGGCTTAAACGGCGTCCTACGGGCACGCTGATTCTTTGTCCAGAGGAAAGTCACGGCTTGAGAAACACATTGGCACAAGAGAAATTCCAGTAGGTCTAGCGCAAATAGGTGAATTGATCGAAACTGGGCTTAAACGGCGTCCTACGGGCACGCTGATTCTTTGTCCAGAGGATAGTCACGGCGTGAGAAACACATTGGCACAAGAGAAATTCCAGTAGGACTAGCGCAAATAGGTGAATTGATCGAAACTGGGCTTAAACGGCGTCCTACGGGCACGCTGATTCTTTGTCCAGAGGATAGTCACGGCGTGAGAAACACATTGGCACAAGAGAAATTCCAGTAGGACTAGCGCAAATAGGTGAATTGATCGAAACTGGGCTTAAACGGCGTCCTACAGGCACGCTGATTCTTTGTCCAGAGGATAGTCACGGCCTGAGAAACACATTGGCACAAGAGAAATTCCAGTAGGACTAGCGCAAATAGGTGAATTGATCGAAACTGGGCTTAAACGGCGTCATACGGGCACGCTGATTCTTTGTCCAGAGGAAAGTCACGGCTTGAGAAACACATTGGCACAAGAGAAATTCCAGTAGGACTAGCGCAAATAGGTGAATTGATCGAAACTGGGCTTAAACGGCGTCCTACGGGCACGCTGATTCTTTGTCCAGAGGATAGTCACGGCCTGAGAAACACATTGGCACAAGAGAAATTCCAGTAGGACTAGCGCAAATAGGTGAATTGATCGAAACTGGGCTTAAACGGCGTCCTACGGGCACGCTGATTCTTTGTCCAGAGGATAGTCACGGCCTGAGAAACACATTGGCACAAGAGAAATTCCAGTAGGACTAGCGCGAATAGGTGAACTGATCGAAACTGGGCTTAAACGGCGTCCTACGGGCACGCTGATTCGTTGTCCAGAGGATAGTCACGGCCTGAGAAACACATTGGCACAAGAGAAATTCCAGTAGGACTAGCGCAAATAGGTGAATTGATCGAAACTGGGCTTAAACGGCGTCCTACGGGCACGCTGATTCTTTGTCCAGAGGATAGTCACGGCGTGAGAAACACATTGGCACAAGAGAAATTCCAGTAGGACTAGCGCAAATAGGTGAATTGATCGAAACTGGGCTTAAACGGTGTCCTACGGGCACGCTGCTTCTTTGTCCAGAGGATAGTCAGGGCCTGAGAAACACATTGGCACAAGAGAAATTCCAGTAGGACTAGCGCAAATAGGTGAATTGATCGAAACTGGGCTTAAACGGCGTCCTACGGGCACGCTGATTCTTTGTCCAGAGGATAGTCACGGCCTGAGAAACACATTGGCACAAGAGAAATTCCAGTAGGACTAGCGCAAATAGGTGAATTGATCGAAACTGGGCTTAAACGGCGTCCTACGGGCACGCTGATTCTTTGTCCAGAGGATGATCACGGATTGAGAAACACATTGGCACAAGAGAAATTCCAGTAGGACTAGCGCAAATAGGTGAATTGATCGAAACTGGGCTTAAACGGCGTCCTACGGGCACGCTGATTCCTCGTCCAGAGGATAGTCACGGCCTGAGAAACACATTGGCACAAGAGAAATTCCAGTAGGACTAGCGCAAATAGGTGAATTGATCGAAACTGGGCTTAAACGGCGTCCTACGGGCACGCTGATTCTTTGTCCAGAGGATAGTCACGGCGTGAGAAACACATTGGCACAAGAGAAATTCCAGTAGGACTAGCGCAAATAGGTGAATTGATCGAAACTGGGCTTAAACGGCGTCCTACGGGCACGCTGATTCTTTGTCCAGAGGAAAGTCACGGCTTGAGAAACACATTGGCACAAGAGAAATTCCAGTAGGACTAGCGCAAATAGGTGAATTGATCGAAACTGGGCTTAAACGGCGTCCTACGGGCACGCTGATTCTTTGTCCAGAGGATAGTCACGGCCTGAGAAACACATTGGCACAAGAGAAATTCCAGTAGGACTAGCGCAAATAGGTGAATTGATCGAAACTGGGCTTAAACGGCGTCCTACGGGCACGCTGATTCTTTGTGCAGAGGATAGTCACGGCCTGAGAAACACATTGGCACAAGAGAAATTCCAGTAGGACTAGCGCAAATAGGTGAATTGATCGAAACTGGGCTTAAACGGCGTCCTACGGGCACGCTGATTCTTTGTCCAGAGGATAGTCACGGCCTGAGAAACACATTGGCACAAGAGAAATTCCAGTAGGACTAGCGCAAATAGGTGAATTGATCGAAACTGGGCTTAAACGGCGTCCTACGGGCACGCTGATTCTTTGTCCAGAGGATAGTCACGGCGTGAGAAACACATTGGCACAAGAGAAATTCCAGTAGGACTAGCGCAAATAGGTGAATTGATCGAAACTGGGCTTAAACGGCGTCCTACAGGTACGCTGATTCTTTGTCCAGAGGATAGTCACGGCCTGAGAAACACATTGGCACAAGAGAAATTCCAGTAGGACTAGCGCAAATAGGTGAATTGATCGAAACTGGGCTTAAACGGCGTCCTACGGGCACGCTGATTCTTTGTCCAGAGGATAGTCACGGCCTGAGAAACACATTGGCACAAGAGAAATTCCAGTAGGACCAGCGCAAATAGGTGAATTGATCGAAACTGGGCTTAAACGGCGTCCTACGGGCACGCTGATTCTTTGTCCAGAGGATAGTCACGGCCTGAGAAACACATTGGCACAAGAGAAATTCCAGTAGGACTAGCGCAAATAGGTGAATTGATCGAAACTGGGCTTAAACGGCGTCCTACGGGCACGCTGATTCTTTGTCCAGAGGATAGTCACGGCCTGAGAAACACATTTGCACAAGAGAAATTCCAGTAGGACTAGCGCAAATAGGTGAATTGATCGAAACTGGGCTTAAACGGCGTCCTACGGCCACGCTGATTCTTTGTCCAGAGGATAGTCACGGCCTGAGAAACACATTGGCACAAGAGAAATTCCAGTAGGACTAGCGCAAATAGGTGAATTGATCGAAACTGGGCTTAAACGGCGTCCTACGGGCACGCTGATTCTTTGTCCAGAGGATAGTCACGGCCTGAGAAACACATTGGCACAAGAGAAATTCCAGTAGGACTAGCGCAAATAGGTGAATTGATCGAAACTGGGCTTAAACGGCGTCCCACGGCCACGCTGATTCTTTGTCCAGAGGATAGTCACGGCCTGAGAAACACATTGGCACAAGAGAAATTCCAGTAGGACTAGCGCAAATAGGTGAATTGATCGAAACTGGGCTTAAACGGCGTCCTACGGGCACGCTGATTCTTTGTCCAGAGGATAGTCACGGCCTGAGAAACACATTGGCACAAGAGAAATTCCAGTAGGACTAGCGCAAATAGGTGAATTGATCGAAACTGGGCTTAAACGGCGTCCTACGGGCACGCTGATTCCTCGTCCAGAGGACAGTCACGGCCTGAGAAACTCATTGGCACAAGAGAAATTCCAGTAGGACTAGCGCAAATAGGTGAATTGATCGAAACTGGCCTCAAACGGCGTCCTACGGGCACGCTGATTCTTTGTCCAGAGGATAGTCACGGCCTGAGAAACACATTGGCACAAGAGAAATTCCAGTAGGACTAGCGCAAATAGGTGAATTGATCGAAACTGGGCTTAAACGGCGTCCTACGGGCACGCTGATTCTTTGTGCAGAGGATAGTCACGGACTGAGAAACACATTGGCACAAGAGAAATTCCAGTAGGACTAGCGCAAATAGGTGAATTGATCGAAACTGGGCTTAAACGGCGTCCTACGGGCACGCTGATTCTTTGTCCAGAGGATAGTCACGGCCTGAGAAACACATTGGCACAAGAGAAATTCCAGTAGGACTAGCGCAAATAGGTGAATTGATCGAAACTGGGCTTAAACGGCGTCCTACGGGCACGCTGATTCTTTGTCCAGAGGATAGTCACGGCCTGAGAAACACATTGGCACAAGAGAAATTCCAGTAGGACTAGCGCAAATAGGTGAATTGATCGAAACTGGGCTTAAACGGCGTCCTACGGGCACGCTGATTCTTTGTCCAGAGGATAGTCACGGCGTGAGAAACACATTGGCACAAGAGAAATTCCAGTAGGACTAGCGCAAATAGGTGAATTGATCGAAACTGGGCTTAAACGGCGTCCTACGGGCACGCTGATTCTTTGTCCAGAGGATAGTCACGGCCTGAGAAACACATTGGCACAAGAGAAATTCCAGTAGGACTAGCGCAAATAGGTGAATTGATCGAAACTGGGCTTAAACGGCGTCCTACGGGCACGCTGATTCCTCGTCCAGAGGAGAGTCACGGCCTGAGAAACACATTGGCACAAGAGAAATTCCAGTAGGACTAGCGCAAATAGGTGAATTGATCGAAACTGGGCTTAAACGGCGTCCTACGGGCACGCTGATTCTTTGTCCAGAGGATAGTCACGGCCTGAGAAACACATTGGCACAAGAGAAATTCCAGTAGGACTAGCGCAAATAGGTGAATTGATCGAAACTGGGCTTAAACGGCGTCCTACGGGCACGCTGATTCTTTGTCCAGAGGAAAGTCACGGCTTGAGAAACACATTGGCACAAGAGAAATTCCAGTAGGACTAGCGCAAATAGGTGAATTGATCGAAACTGGGCTTAAACGGCGTCCTACGGCCACGCTGATTCTTTGTCCAGAGGATAGTCACGGCGTGAGAAACACATTGGCACAAGAGATATTCCAGTAGGACTAGCGCAAATAGGTGAATTGATCGAAACTGGGCTTAAACGGCGTCCTACGGGCACGCTGATTCCTCGTCCAGAGGATAGTCACGGCCTGAGAAACACATTGGCACAAGAGAAATTCCAGTAGGACTAGCGCAAATAGGTGAATTGATCGAAACTGGGCTTAAACGGCGTCCTACGGGCACGCTGATTCTTTGTCCAGAGGAAAGTCACGGCTTGAGAAACACATTGGCACAAGAGAAATTCCAGTAGGACTAGCGCAAATAGGTGAATTGATCGAAACTGGGCTTAAACGGCGTCCTACGGGCACGCTGATTCTTTGTCCAGAGGATAGTCACGGCCTGAGAAACACATTGGCACAAGAGAAATTCCAGTAGGACTAGCGCAAATAGGTGAATTGATCGAAACTGGGCTTAAACGGCGTCCTACGGGCACGCTGATTCTTTGTCCAGAGGATAGTCACGGCCTGAGAAACACATTGGCACAAGAGAAATTCCAGTAGGACTAGCGCAAATAGGTGAATTGATCGAAACTGGGCTTAAACGGCGTCCTACGGGCACGCTGATTCTTTGTCCAGAGGAAAGTCACGGCTTGAGAAACACATTGGCACAAGAGAAATTCCAGTAGGACTAGCGCAAATAGGTGAATTGATCGAAACTGGGCTTAAACGGCGTCCTACGGGCACGCTGATTCTTTGTCCAGAGGATAGTCACGGCCTGAGAAACACATTGGCACAAGAGAAATTCCAGTAGAACTAGCGCAAATAGGTGAATTGATCGAAACTGGGCTTAAACGGCGTCCTACGGGCACGCTGATTCTTTGTCCAGAGGATAGTCACGGCCTGAGAAACACATTGGCACAAGAGAAATTCCAGTAGGACTAGCGCAAATAGGTGAATTGATCGAAACTGGGCTTAAACGGCGTCCTACGGCACGCTGATTCTTTGTCCAGAGGAAAGTCACGGCTTGAGAAACACATTGGCACAAGAGAAATTCCAGTAGGACTAGCGCAAATAGGTGAATTGATCGAAACTGGGCTTAAACGGCGTCCTACGGGCACGCTGATTCTTTGTCCAGAGGATAGTCACGGCGTGAGAAACACATTGGCACAAGAGAAATTCCAGTAGGACTAGCGCAAATAGGTGAACTGATCGAAACTGGGCTTAAACGGCGTCCTACGGCCACGCTGATTCTTTGTCCAGAGGATAGTCACGGCCTGAGAAACACATTGGCACAAGAGAAATTCCAGTAGGACTAGCGCAAATAGGTGAATTGATCGAAACTGGGCTTAAACGGCATCCTACGGGCACGCTGATTCTTTGTCCAGAGGATAGTCACGGCTTGAGAAACACATTGGCACAAGAGAAATTCCAGTAGGACTAGCGCAAATAGGTGAATTGATCGAAACTGGGCTTAAACGGCGTCCTACGGGCACGCTGATTCCTCGTCCAGAGGATAGTCACGGCCTGAGAAACACATTGGCACAAGAGAAATTCCAGTAGGACTAGCGCAACTAGGTGAATTGATCGAAACTGGGCTTAAACGGCGTCCTACGGGCACGCTGATTCTTTGTGCAGAGGATAGTCACGGCCTGAGAAACACATTGGCACAAGAGAAATTCCAGTAGGACTAGCGCAAATAGGTGAATTGATCGAAACTGGGCTTAAACGGCGTCCTACGGGCACGCTGATTCTTTGTCCAGAGGAAAGTCACGGCTTGAGAAAAACATTGGCACAAGAGAAATTCCAGTAGGACTAGCGCAAATAGGTGAATTGATCGAAACTGGGCTTAAACGGCGTCCTACGGGCACGCTGATTCTTTGTCCAGAGGATAGTCACGGCCTGAGAAACACATTGGCACAAGAGAAATTCCAGTAGGACTAGCGCAAATAGGTGAATTGATCGAAACTGGGCTTAAACGGCGTCCTACGGGCACGCTGATTCTTTGTCCAGAGGATAGTCACGGCCTGAGAAACACATTGGCACAAAAGAAATTCCAGTAGGACTAGCGCAAATAGGTGAATTGATCGAAACTGGGCTTAAACGGCGTCCTACGGGCACGCTGGTTCTTTGTCCAGAGGATAGTCACGGCCTGAGAAACACATTGGCACAAGAGAAATTCCAGTAGGACTAGCGCAAATAGGTGAATTGATCGAAACTGGGCTTGACCGGCGTCCTACGGGCACGCTGATTCTTTGTCCAGAGGATAGTCACGGCTTGAGAAACACATTGGCACAAGAGAAATTCCAGTAGGACTAGCGCAAATAGGTGAATTGATCGAAACTGGGCTTAAACGGCGTCCTACGGGCACGCTGATTCTTTGTCCAGAGGATAGTCACGGCCTGAGAAACACATTGGCACAAGAGAAATTCCAGTAGGACTAGCGCAAATAGGTGAATTGATCGAAACTGGGCTTAAACGGCGTCCTACGGGCACGCTGATTCTTTGTCCAGAGGATAGTCACGGCTTGAGAAACACATTGGCACAAGAGAAATTCCAGTAGGACTAGCGCAAATAGGTGAATTGATCGAAACTGGGCTTGAACGGCGTCCTACGGGCACGCTGATTCTTTGTCCAGAGGATAGTCACGGCCTGAGAAACACATTGGCACAAGAGAAATTCCAGTAGGACTAGCGCAAATAGGTGAATTGATCGAAACTGGGCTTAAACGGCGTCCTACGGGCACGCTGATTCTTTGTCCAGAAGATAGTCACGGCCTGAGAAACACATTGGCACAAGAGAAATTCCAGTAGGACTAGCGCAAATAGGTGAATTGATCGAAACTGGGCTTAAACGGCGTCCTACGGGCACGCTGATTCTTTGTGCAGAGGATAGTCACGGCCTGAGAAACACATTGGCACAAGAGAAATTCCAGTAGGACTAGCGCAAATAGGTGAATTGATCGAAACTGGGCTTAAACGGCGTCCTACGGGCACGCTGATTCTTTGTCCAGAGGATAGTCACGGCTTGAGAAACACATTGGCACAAGAGAAATTCCAGTAGGACTAGCGCAAATAGGTGAATTGATCGAAACTGGGCTTAAACGGCGTCCTACGGGCACGCTGATTCGTTGTCCAGAGGATAGTCACGGTCTGAGAAACACATTGGCACAAGAGAAATTCCAGTAGGACTAGCGCAAATAGGTGAATTGATCGAAACTGGGCTTAAACGGCGTCCTACGGGCACGCTGATTCCTCGTCCAGAGGATAGTCACGGCCTGAGAAACACATTGGCACAAGAGAAATTCCAGTAGGACTAGCGCAAATAGGTGAATTGATCGAAACTGGGCTTAAACGGCGTCCTACGGGCACGCTGATTCTTTGTCCAGAGGATAGTCACGGCCTGAGAAACACATTGGCACAAGAGAAATTCCAGTAGGACTAGCGCAAATAGGTGAACTGATCGAAACTGGGCTTAAACGGCGTCCTACGGCACGCTGATTCTTTGTCCAGAGGATAGTCACGGCCTGAGAAACACATTGGCACAAGAGAAATTCCAGTAGGACTAGCGCAAATAGGTGAATTGATCGAAACTGGGCTTAAACGGCGTCCTACGGGCACGCTGATTCTTTGTCCAGAGGATAGTCACGGCCTGAGAAACACATTGGCACAAGAGAAATTCCAGTAGGACTAGCGCAAATAGGTGAATTGATCGAAACTGGGCTTAAACGGCGTCCTACGGGCACGCTGATTCTTTGTCCAGAGGATAGTCACGGCTGAGAAACACATTGGCACAAGAGAAATTCCAGTAGGACTAGCGCAAATAGGTGAATTGATCGAAACTGGGCTTAAACGGCGTCCTACGGCACGCTGATTCTTTGTCCAGAGGATAGTCACGGCCTGAGAAACACATTGGCACAAGAGAAATTCCAGTAGGACTAGCGCAAATAGGTGAATTGATCGAAACTGGGCTTAAACGGCGTCCTACGGGCACGCTGATTCTTTGTCCAGAGGATAGTCACGGCCTGAGAAACACATTGGCACAAGAGAAATTCCAGTAGGACT
>CANUEZ040000450.1:5000-57000 GCA_948099385.1 Fasciola hepatica | reverse complement strand
CATAGGTCAAGATTGTTAAGTGAACTGCTATATTTTATCTGAACTTCCAAGGTGCACCTCATGGTGTATCTAATTAGAGTATAACTCGGTTAAGTAGATTTAATGACCTCTGTTTTATTTGAACCACAAGGCGAATTCCTATGAGAATTTCATAAGTGAGTACTTCTATCACACTCATAGGGAAAACCTAGGTTATGTGGTTTACAGATATATAAGTTGAGTTTAACGGTAATGCACATATTTCCTCTGTGTTGTTTTGTGCATCTTAAGATTTCCGTAGGCTCTATTTCCTCAAACTAGGTATCAGTTATCGAGTGTTTGAAAAGCCCGCGCCTACGGTATCACGTAACGTTGCTGTGAAATAGACCGCTGAAAGATAGCCCGAATAGCCTGATCTTGAAGTGTGTGTGTGTGTGTGTGTGTGTGTGTGTGTGTGTGTGTGTGTGTGTGTGTGTGACTCACTGCCATACACAGGGTTCAAATTCCATAGGGAATTTCATGGATAGGTATCACATCTGAAAATTCCTATCAAGCCTGAAGAAAACAGGTGAACTGTACTTTCATAGTTCTCAAAGGTGAAATGACCATTCACATGGCTTAACGAATCTTTTTTGTAATCGGAGCTGAAGATTAAAGCGCTAATCTTGAACAGGAAACAAGTCGGACCTATTGAATATTTCAATCGCACTTCTCCACCCATCCTCAGTCTGAAGCACTGGGTCCGAATTCGTGACAGCATAAAAGAAACGGAGATAGCAAGATGTAAGCATATTGTTCAGCCTTGTAGTTCACTAATGTTAAGCACTTCAGTTTGCATAGAGGTCAAGTAAAAGAAATATTACAATAAAGTACTGAAGGCCCATATGGTTCGTTTGATGTAACCACCATTGTGAAGAGACATTTAGGGTCCAAAGACGTTTTCAGCAAATCGCTGGCTGATGCATCATCTTAGTCAACTCTTCGCTGAGCGCCAACAACTTCAGTATTGTACCTCGCGAAATCTCTCAGGAAGATTGGGTCAGATGAACTTTGTCATTTGATACGACTGAGAGATTTTAACTGAGGGAACCAAAGATTTATTGTCATTATGTAGTCACAGCGGATTGCATCATTAACTTGAAAATCCTTTGAAGATGTTCCGAATCTGTTTAAGTGGACAGCTTACCATGAGTAAACGGAATAGATTTTCACACCCGCAACTGATTCAGACATAGATATGGATAGTAATCATTTTTCGTCGCAATTTTTATCTAACTCGTCATTACCTTCATTCGAACCCCACATGAACCCATTTACAATCAGGTTGGTTCCAAAGCCACCTTACTTTATTGCCTCATCTCGCAATTCTGGTTCTCTATTCAAAACCACAGAAGTACTGTATAGCAGCAGTAGTGAATACCCAACGAGACTGAACTGGAAATCAAACGTTGGTTGCATGATTCTGAGTCACACGCTATCACCAAACTTGTCTTCAAATTTTCATTTTGATTTGACACTGCAGGATAAAGTGTCCGTCAGTCACTGCTCATTTGAAAGGGAACAACCCGTCATCAGCCCGGCGATCTACTCTTTGAATGAACTTATTCCTACTAGTGAAACGAATGAACCTCTTTTTGGCGAAACCAACGATGAGTACAATAGTCCCGCTCACAATAGGAAACGCTAGACAGGATCGCTCTAATAGCTTCTTCATAAGGGCTGGAGCATTCAGAGACGGAGACAGTCTAAAGAAGAGAACTTTCTTGTCCGATAAAAGTGTTTCTTGCAGGGAGGATATGGAAACCAAAAAGGTTTCAAAGTCATTACACTATAAAATGGCCCGGTGACTTCTGGGCTGTCCTGTAAATTGTGAAGCATTGACACGACTACAAGCAATTAGGAACCGGGCCTGCTTGCCACCTGGTGTCGTCATAGAGAGTCTACTTGCCAGCTTGGAAGTCAGAGGTTCGAACCCCCTTCCCCCATCACCTATTACATTGGTGGTAGACAGAAATCCACGGTCGTCCGGCTTGTTACCACGTCTGACCTAGTGGGACCTTAGGCGGTTCTCCACTTCATGTCTCAAGGGCTGGTGGCTGGTTATCCTCATTAGAGTAGTTGGCCTTTGGGGTTTTGTGGCGCTCCCTCTCCACTGCATTCATGCGCAAGCATATGATAAATAAAAATAATGGTAGGAAATTATTATTGCATATAGCCAAAATATCTACTGGAGAAGTGACAGCTTTCATTTAGGTCCTTATTTCATCCCACTACTAAAGATACAATGCATGCACCTTCACACCTTCCTTGTGACTCTGTGACCCGTGTAAGTCTCCCATCTCGGAACTTCTGATCGGCATGTCCGTGGTGTGTTCTCACCCCTTTTTGTCATCGTGTTCCCGTAGACAATCTGACTCACCCCCACGCGACACACACATACAATATTTTTCGCTATCGACTGCCCTTTTGCATGTCGTCCATTCATTATGCATCTGAATACTCCTAAGCTCTCAGAAAGTGCACACCGTTCATGCTAAAGTAGTCGCATTGAGACAAGCAGTTTCTCAACAAAAGTCAACATCAACTCGTTGGTGGGAAAAGGTATAGTGGCCCGTGCCTGTTAAGATTAATATTCAGTGGCACTATTTCCCCGTAGCCGACTGGTGGCCCGTTCGGGTGTCGCAGACTTGAATTGGTCTACTTCGACTCCTGAGTTGTAGCAGACTAACTGTCAACAAGCATCTTTGTTTGGCGCACAACTGTACAGTCCGTAAGCCATTTCCTGTGACGGTCCATATCGGTCGCATTTCAGTTTTTACTACTGACACAACTATCAGTAGCCAAAAATAATGTAACCACCATGGAGCGGACAAAGTGAATGCAGAGTACTCGACTAGATAGTCAGTGATATCATTGTGCACTACGTTTTGCAGCCACGAAAGCTTCCAGGGGGATAGAAAGATGCGCCAAGATTTCCGTACTGTCTTGAGGCCTAAGCTTTTTAGAATTAGTTTGCTACATTAAATCACTGCATCGAACGTAAGAGAGAACTGACTCCTCAAACAAAAAATTAACACTTCACACACAAATGAGTTCCACTTTCGTCAACTGCTACGTTAGACATTGCTATTGTCGTCCCCGTTTTCCATAAGTTATTTTCATTTGGTATTTCCTCTTCGGTTTCATTATTGTACTGCACGAGATGTATGAATCCCAACCATGTAGATAGCTTTTCGAGGATGAATTATGTAGAAAGAGAGTAATAAAATCCATCATTTCGTTTTGCACTGCACCCAAAAACATAAGCTACACTTGAAGCATTTTAAAGAAATGATTATTTTCCTCTTCTGTATGAACCCTTTCCCAACCAACCTATTAATTACTACTGCTGTTTTGACGGTAAACCAGTTCTCCCGGGGGTACTCTCCGCAAGAGCCGACGAAGGTATTTTAGCATGGGAGTGTCCGAGCATCGGTGTTTTCCTTTGAATGAAAAAATAACATGTATGCGAGCCACAGAAACATCACACGAACCGAATGAAGTGACACATCCTATCCAGTTAATTGTGACCATAAGTTGCTAAATAACTCTGCTAAATATGTTAGGTGCACACTCTATGACTAGTCTCCAGCTTTTAACTCCATTTCAGGACCACAGGTACTACACAGGCCTTATTCCTTCGGCTGCTCACCCAGTTTATCGGGATGATATGCAAACAGTCTTCCGTGACGGCTCCCAAGTAATAGGTATCCAGGTAAGTCCTCCAGATTCCTGAATAATAACTTCTGCACTCATCAGGCTGCTGTGCTTTCGACCCTTTCCTCACACTTACGTAGGCAACCTGTCGGAAAACTTCTCAGGAACTGGAACGTAGTGTGCTAACTTTGCAACTATTTTCCATGCTGTGTCAATCGAAGGGGGATAAGTAACCTATCTGATAATTTTCAAAACACTGTGAGTTATCATGAACAGAGTGATCTTTTCCTAACCCTTCGTAGTGTTCTAATTGTATCTTTACCCCATCTCACTCAGCCTTCCCGACTGACGGTAATGCTCCGGGTACCATTCAATTACACACATTTCAATCCCCTCAGTACCCCGAAGTGAAGTTAAGCACTGATATTCTCATGTTTTCAATTGCATGCGCGAATTGCGCAGACTTATCTATCAAGTTCGATAGCTCAAGCAATTCTGCATCACAATTATCAACATACACTATCTCTCGTGGCACTAATAGTGTCGTAACTATGTGGACACAAAAAAGTCATTTGTTTTTACCATGATTACCAAGTTTCTTGTTCTTTCTTCCATTATCTTAATTTCGATGCGTATAAAGTGTGCTATATTTAGTCAGTTGTGAAGCACCCGAAAACAATCTCATTCTCTACCGAGTGTTCTGAAGCCTCAGTTTGGTAATTTTAATTAATTCTGCGTTAAATCTGAGTTTGCTTGTCATTCAAGAAGCTGAGTGAGTCTAGTTAAATATATATTCGTAACAACTGGAAGGGTTGAGTAACAGATCACTGTTCGAAATAGCTGGCAATGTTTTGAAGAATATCAAAAAAGTTAAATAAATTCCCCTTGGGTTAATACAGTAGGACAAATAGCTAAAACTTCACCATAGTCAACAGCAGTTCCGGACAGACAAGAGGTTGATAACTTCAGTGTGGGAAAAGAACGAAAGAGTAGCAACTTGGAGAACGCGCGATTCACTAATTGATAATTCTGACGACCTCCAGGCATTATAGTGTAATATGCACCTAGCAGCATAAACAGAACTGTTTCACGATTTATATTTAGAGTGGTTAGATGAGATACGTCATATCATTCGTTTTGGCTGGCATTTCAGTGGCGTGTGTATTTGTTGTTTTTTGATTCAAAGGAGATTATCGATGCTCCGGCACCTCAGTGTTAAAATACCCCAGTCGGTGGTTGGAAGGCTTCCCCGGGAAAACTGCTTTAATGTCATAATCTGCAGAAGTAATATCTAAGGTGTTTGGGGAAAAAAGGTTCACATAGAACGAAAAGACAATTGTTCCCGTAAAAGGCTACATTTCCGGCCCACTACTTGGCGCAGTACAATCCGAAATGATATAACTTATTACTCTTCTTCTACACCACTCATCCTCACAATGCTATCTAAATGGTGGAAATTCTTACATATGATAAAGTAGAATCATGAAACAGAAGAGGAAATACCAAATGGAATTAGTGGTTCGAAGACTAGGACAACAACAGCGGTGTTCGGTCCAACAATCAGCGAAAGTGGAACACAATTTATTGTGGATGAGTTAATAAGTTGTCATTCAACACGTCAATGGTCTTCAGTGTGCAATTTATTGAATTAAAGCTGCAAACAAATTTACAGAAACCACAAGCCCCAAGACGGCATGGAAATCCCGGTACGTTTTTTATTCTTTTGGAAGACTTTCTTGCTAGAATAACGTAGCACACAAAGTTATCATTGACCATCCAGTCGCGAGTATACTCTATTCAATTTGCTCAATTTCCAAGAGGACACTTTTTGGCTACTGACAATTGTGTCAGTAGTAAAAACTGGAATTCAGTAGTAAAAACTGAAATGCGACCGATATGGACTGTCACCGGAAATAGCTTACAGACTGTACGGTTGACTAACGTCAGTTAACAAATAAGCGTAAAAATAGACCTTAGTCTTTTCAACCTTACCGACAGCAGTCAGTAAGTAAAGATAGCTTCAGACTGCTCGGTTAATAAACGTAGATTTCTGTGTGGAGTGGAGATACGAGAGTAGCAACGAAGAATTCAGTTCGTAAAATAAAAAAAACAATGCCATAAAAAGTAACAATCCTAACCATCATAAGTTGGACTATAACCTGTTGCTCCGGTGATTCACCCCCTTTCATCAAATATAAGGAAGTAAAAAAAACAGAATTATGGTGTCGCATTTACTTCCCAATCCGTTTCACACTACAGCCCGAATTGAACAGAGTTTGTCTGGTCGAACAATGGTGAAACATATGAAAAGCTGGATATTTTGCCGAAAAAAAGCCAGTTGACTTTTGCCGAATATAGGAGAGGTACAGGATTGTATATGATTCATATGGTCCACCATGCAATATCAACATAATTCACAATCCTTGTTAGGAATCAACAGCCCTGAACAACCACTGTGCCACCACAGCGACTCGAAAGTTTAGTTGTCGAAATCGTTTGCAGAGATGAGTTTCATTCTCAGTAACGGGAACAGGGTATATATGTTTTTTTATTGCATGCATACGCATAAGTATAATATAAGGAGTACTTCCAGTAGCCTGAATGGCCCATTGCCACACTAGGGATATCCGGTAACTAGATCAAAAGACTTGGATTAGAGAACCTCAAAAGGTCCCAATGGGTCTGGAGTGGTAACGGGCTGGAAGACAGTAGGTTACTCTCCGTGAAGTAACCCAGGGTGGCGAAATTCGGACTTCGGACCTCCGATGCTTTAAGCAAACGATGTAAAACACTCAACCACCGTCGGTCGAGTCGAGAGCCTGTGAGATCATGGTCAGAAAAAAATCCACTCACACACTCAGGGTTTGCAAAGAGTAACTAACAGATGTAAGCAGCACTGGTTAGTTAATCGCAACCAATGAAAGGTGGCACTCAAACTTTCGGTGTTTCGGTGAAGCTTTGGTTTACATGTGTATCCGGTTCAGTACTATTTATGCAACTAAAACTTCGCCACTTTTCACATGAATTACAGAAGTAGTGAGTGTGTCTGCTAGTACCTATGCATTGCTGATTCAACACAGATCAAACACGTACGCACGAAATTTCCTATAATCCCGCACTTGCTTTTGTCCGTTCCTACCCACCGCATGATCAGTAACATCAAGATACTTTGTGGTTGCAGCTGTACCTTGGTTATGCCAGCTGTTACCATTGCAAATGCACATAACGGCCCCCATTTGTATCAGTATACTTCCACTAAATCAAATCTGCCTTTAGAGTTGTCTTACACACTTCAAGTTGTTTTATATTATGTTAACAATTATTTATAAGTACCATTGTGGCCGAAGAGTAGGATTTTCAGGCTAATTTCTCCAATATCAGAAGACCGCAGAATGATTTTTGCAAGCCAATGGAGCAGTCTGTTGTACCCACGTACAGAATCGCTTACATAGATCCGTCAAAACCGAAGATCTGAACAATATCGCTCAATGAGATTTGTCAAGTGGTTACCTTTAAAAATTCAGAATTCTACCTTTTGCGTGCTTACTCATAGAAACAGCCTTACTCCTTACCGTTGTCTACTTGTGGATCGCGATCAGTTGGAAAACGACGAAAATCTTCACCTTCCTCGTTAATGAAAATGTATTTCATTTCCCAATTTTTTTCATTCTTGCCTCTATGACAGTATTCCAACTAACTCTCTATACCTAACTCTATACCGAAGTCGTCAGTAATTCATGAGCATGCTGAACTTTCACTATGTATTATGTGTATAAAGCCGTTCATTGGCTTTATAAAGGTGACTTCTTACCTGTGAAGAGGATTTACTTGAAAAGAACACTGGACCAATGTTCAGAGAAGTGAAATCAGAACACAAATCGTGATAGAGCCGGTAGAAGGGTAAAACGGAAGTCCGCTAGACCGTGGGGGACTGACTGGACTTCACACGGGACGATTATGGGAGGGATGAGTTGGGGGAATATTTGCCCATTCTCAGTAGCAGGAGCATCTATAAAAAAGTTTGTTTTTAAATTGGATATTGCTGTCACCCGCACAGAGTAATTCGGTGACACGCTGTGATGCGGTCATTCTCTTCACTTGCTCGAATAATAATTATGTTACTCGTGAGTAACATAGTTCTTGCTTAGAAATCCAAATGACTGTGCAATGCTGCTTAGACGTATTACGGTAGTGCATCGATCAGTGGGAAACGCAAAAGCTGTTATGAAAAAATAAATCAGATCAAAGCTGGTAGCCTAAGCGATTGTGAGTGCCGTTGGTAGTCCAAACAAACTGAAGGAAAATGCAAGCAGTTCTCCAAAATTCAGTGACTGAGGTAAAGACGCCGAGTGAAACGCATCTTTCTAATGACAAGTCTGGAACCAAAATGATAGATCTTTTTGCATTAAGTTGTACAGTTGTGTAGTTTTGTAATATGTGCTTTGCAGTCTTAGAACTCCATTCAACAGTTCTTCTGGGAATGGCAAAAATACACGCTACTTTTCAAGGTGCATAGTACGTGTTGATTGGGTCTTATAGATAGCAAGAACTGCTTCTAAGAAAGGACTGCTCGTCCGTAGATACTATATGAGATTCAAATGGGATTACAACTGTACATCAGCTGTGGACTGCTCAATTATAGGGATGACTGGGAAGAAGAGCACCGGGTACGCATACCTGACGAACGGCAACAACCACGAACCTTCAGGGGAAATTTTGTCCTCTCATCCAGATACAATGACATATCACTCATGCCGTAAAATCATTCATGGGACCTTGTGTCCTCGTTCTGAAGGTTAGCCGTATTAACCGGCGGAATATCCTTGGAAGAATCACAAGGCGGTTCTAAAAATGGACTCCCCGTCCATGCAGGCTCCATTTAATTCAAATGAGATTGCAACCGTATTCCTTCGGTTCTTCATGTTGTCGTAAGTTCGGTGGTCTGTATGTATTTGGAGTCTACAACAGGTTCCGCAAGGGCCCGCTTTTGAGGCAGCGGACGGAATTTCGCTTTTTTATAGTAAGTGATACATTTATATTAAGCTTCAGACGAGTTACCAGTTCGAGGGTCGTGGAAGGCATCTTGAACCATGATTATACAGTACATCGGACGTGAGAATCAAGATACAGCCCTCGTTGATGTTGTTTCCTCCCGTTTTATTTTCACCATCATTGTTGCGTTCCCCGTGACGTAGTCTGTTCCTATATTCCTCTCTGTCGTGCTCACCTCTGGTAATCGGAAATTCAGTTGAGAGCTGGCAGTATCAGCAAAGAAAGTAGTGAATGCTCCAGCCCTAAATAAACACGCTGACGGAGTAACAACACCGACTGAATCGACATGTGGTTCGAAATTATACTCTGAACAATGGCTTTGTGCAAGCATTCAAATATGGGACGAACCAAGCACAAATTAATATCCTCAACTTCCCCTGAATCCGCCTCAGCTTGAATGAAGTTCCAAGCTTCTGTAATTCAGCGGTTCTTTATGGCGCATTCTTTCAGATCCTCGAAATGGTGCTGCTGGACTGATAACAGACGTACTGGGATTACTTCCTTTTGGGATAGACTCAGGAACACTGGAACTGGGACTATCATAGATGAAATCGGAAATGGGTAAGTTAAAATCAATCAGGTCTAAGCGATTAAGAACAGTGCCGCATGAAGTTCACAGTTCATTTCTTCTATGACAAACAACCTCAACGGATTCCAAACTGAGCAAGTTCATTCGCGTATTCTGTTTTTAAAAGACTTGCAAGACTCTCTCCAGTCGCTGAATGAGCGGAGTTACATTACCGCATTGAGGAATTGTCAAGATTTCTGTTAAGTTTGACGAAAGTATTGACATGCACAGGTTGGATTGCACTCTTCAAGGAACGAACAGTGTTTTCAGCTGTCCCATTGGATTATGGATGCCGAGATGAAGTTAGCAAATGATGACACCTAAACGATTTCAGTCAGTCAGTTACTTTATTTGCCGCGAAATGGTTTTCACTGTCAGTAACTGTAGCACACGGAATACCTTGTAGACTGAATGGTTTGCGTATGACTGTAATTGTGAAATAATTACTAGGGGAACCAGTGAAATATACCTCCAGCGAACGGGATTAGAAACCATAAATAACCATATCATGGTAACTGCCAAGAAACTGGCTACTACAGTGTGCAAGGACTATTGATCTTCCGCCTGGAGTGGTTGCACGTGTTCGATCTTCAAAACACAAAACAAAAAACACAGAAAAACCCATGAGCACAAAGTTCATTAGGAGTCTCATCGGGAGCCCACACATACACCAATAGAGAACCGATATGCCTGCCAGGAGCCTACTTAGTACAAAGCAACCAGTACAAGGGTCTGAAATCCTTGACCAAGTCTTCCATATTGATGTTTGCTTGTGAATTTATGCAGACAACCACGCCCAGTTTTGGCAATTCGACACGCTATCAGCGATGAGCTGCCACGTCATTTACTATGTCTCAGACATTTCAAAATCGATCGTACTGACCATCCGCCCGAATTATACTCGTATGTGAAACTCGTCAGGGCGTAGTGAATTTTATCATTTGGATTCGTTCAGTCGTTGTTAAATCGGTCAAATGAAGCTTCATTAAATAATTTTTTAATGTCAGCGTAAGATCTAAACGCATTAGAAAATAGATCCTTGTACAGTATCAACACTGTTTTCACCATAGAACGGACTTTTCAAAGCGGTTCTGCAATGCACGGTGGTAAGGCGC
Source organism: Fasciola hepatica (assembly GCA_948099385.1). Lineage (NCBI taxonomy): Eukaryota > Metazoa > Platyhelminthes > Trematoda > Plagiorchiida > Fasciolidae > Fasciola > Fasciola hepatica. The sequence continues at coordinate 46,590 of CANUEZ040000450.1, read as the reverse complement.
ATAGCTCTCATTCAACCAGGGGTTTTGAGACCCCTTGTGAACTCAGTGAATATATGAGGAAATAGCTATTCCAAACAATCCGGAACAAACAACTGTGCGGTATGAGTTTAGTGTGTCTATGTACAATCTACTGCAGCCAGAATTAACAACATACTGCTTAAGGCTTGTTGGTATACCAGTTATTGTAACTGTTGCCATAGTAACAAATGGCGAGAGAATTGTTGATGCTGCAAGATGAATCAATTCACAATAAATTTAGGGTATTGTCAGATACTTATAAATAGCATATGAAAGGGGAAATTGTAATTTTTCCCCTCTATGTATCCAAACACAATCATTTATTCACGAGTGAAACTGGTTGTTTAACTTTTCCGCGGTTCTTACACCTATTCTTGTTTTCGCCTAGCCTATGTAATACTAATCAACATTGTCTATTGGTTTTCTGATTTAATCGAATCGGTTAGTCTTGAGTAGTGTGTATCGCTAAATCTCACAAACGAGTGTATTTTCCTGTCCTCAATGAAGACCCCTCGTCTGGTCTTGCTAGACTTACTTGAAATGCAACCACTTTGATTCACGATAATCTACATGAAATGCAAGTATATCGTTATCACTGATACTCTATACCAGTCCAATAAATAAAGCTGCATGCCAAATCGTTTCAAAACATCCTGAACAGTTAAAAATAAGCTCAATGATATGTAGCTTTAGTAAATACCACGTGCATAATAAAACTCTGGAGGGAATTCGATCGCAAACCACCACTACTTTAACCACACAAAATCTTCACCCACTCCCTTCTTTAGATGGTGCTGTGATCGCTGACTGCACCCGATCGGCTGTGCGTCAGGGTTATCCGTCATATACCTCAGATTCGATGGCACGATTGTCAAGTCAAGTCAGTAGTAGCATTGCATTCGGTGAATTTCCAGCAATTACGCAGTATCTGTGGATAGAAAAATACGGAATCGGGAAGTGCAAACAACTTGTAGCTATTTTCATCCAATCAAACAGTTCCGTAGGTCTGTAGTGGCTTTCATCGGATCAACAAGCAAAACAGAATTGCGATAATTAGAAGCACCAGAAAATGAAAATTTGAACTTTGAGTGCTTACATGTTAAAAGTTTATTCTGTGTCTGAAAGTATTTTGTAAGGAGACTGGCCACAAGCATTGAAGTGTTTATCAGTAATAGTATCAACAAGTGTACGTCTGGATATGTCACTGCATTTATAGATGTGCCTTGTGAATTGTTGTCAAGTTGAAATCTTTCTTCAGTAGGGCAAGGGAAATAAGTGGAGAGCAGTACGATGAGTAGAAGGGAACACATGCAGTCACAAAGTTAAAAATTAACTGATGGGGACCGAAAGTGATCTTAAACGGAGAGAGAAAAATGACGACTCGTGACTTTACAAAATGTCCGCTGGACATGCGTGGACCCCGACAGTTGAGGATGGGATAGTGTAACAACAAGATATTTAACCGTCGGTGATATTCGTAGGGATTCGTTGTTCACAGATAAGAGTGTAAATCTGTTAGTGGGGGCTTTATGTAGTTCATCAGAACGTAGGGGAAATAGAACATCCTGGAATTTAGGAGCATTCAGTACAAGTGAACGGGATGAGGACCAGTTTACAACAACGCAGTTGGATTTGAGTTTGTGAATTGTGTTCGGGTGTCGTTAACTCACATGCCAAAATTACGTATTGAGCATATTTGCATACAGTGAATGTCAGAGGGATTGGAAGTTGTTCGACGTACAAAGGAAATAAATAAGGAGGAAAAATTGCATCTTGTAGTACACCAGATTCAACTGGACGACTCATGTGACATAACAATTCCCGCATTCTTATACTCATTCTCCTGTATGATTGCTGCCATCTATTTGATCTTTCCTAACAAAGAACGGATATTGCTCGTTGAGATCACGGGAATCTGAGTTTTTCCACCACTGAATTGTCGAAGATCAACTCGTCAGACTTTATGAAGTTTCTTTACTCTCCCATCACGGTTTTTATAATCCGTTAGAATTTCTCTCGAACGTTTTATCATAATTCACAAAATATTCAGTGTACAAGATAACAATTGAGGATTTCCTAAACGTACACGTATACGACAGCAATGGTGACCTTCAAAATAGTACAATTACGTGTACTGACATGAAAATCGACAGAAAATGGTGTAATTTGATATTCCAACGACACATCACTACCAGTTTCGAAGGCTCCGCCACACACAAACAAAGTTCAAGAACAGTGAACGAGACAAGAGAGTTACAAATCAGGAAAATAGCAGATTTCAGAATTAGCACCAATTCACCACTTTCTGGTCACTCCGGTTGGCGAGTGTGCCCGTCGATCATGGAATTCATTTGGACATTTTAATGTAGTTACTTGTGAGTAGCTACAACGTGAATGCTAGTAAAATACGTACACAACCTCAGTCTGGTGACCGGTGGGCCGAGTAAGGAGTTGGGCGGCATCCCAGGCTTGAGTGCTGGCTGCTGGAATTGGTTGAGGCCCTGTCATACAGCGCTGCATCTGATGCTTTTGCATATTTTGTACAGTCAATCCGACGGAAATAAAGTTTTTACTGGGTGTGTTGGCTTCGTGTTTGCCTCATTTGTATCCAACGTACCAGAGAGCAGAATTGATAGTCTCGTCAAAGCGATTTACGCGTCAACAAAGAAAAACGGAGGAATCGATAGAGCAGTTCTCTTCAGCGGCTGGTTGTGTTTTTGCTGATCAAAGCTATCAATGTCTGCTCGCGAATGTTGTATTTAAATATACCATTGTTGAAAAAGTATTCTCAAATAATGGTCTCTATGTCTGTCCAGTTCATATCTCTGCTCTTATCTTGTCGTACAGAAATTCTCCTGAGAGCTCGATAAACAGTTGAGTTTGTTCAATATTGGGATGATATTTTCTTAATTTCGCCGATCGGCGACCACAGTAATTCCATACCGTGATTAACCCAATGGTGGGCACACAAAGCCATCATGCTATCGTAATTCAGCTCATAAGAGAAAGTTATAATAATCCGTAGAAAGTCTATCAGGGCCGAATGAGGTTCGGAGTGTATCGAAGAATCGATGAGCCATGTGTTGTGGTTTTTGAAAATATTTTATAGTCAAAAACACAGTACCTGATTGAAAACTTGCCTTGAAAAAGGTTTCCCGCGGTAGCCGAAACGCCGGCTAATTAAAAATTTCTACGGACAACGCTGTGTTTTGACAATAAAATATTTAATAATCCATAGAAAAGATAAAATCGCCATGGGTTACTCGTAATTTCCTCGCTGGCGGAACAGTATCCTGTGAAAATGAAGCATGAATTCAGATGGCCCGTTGGCCGGCAGTAAATCAGACTTAATAAATTGTCCTACCGAAGTACCGCGGAGAAAGTCTCATTAGTTCGAAGCAATATTTCTACGTATGGATACATAAAATAAATATGCACGATTGTTCGACATCAATCGTCAGTTTATCGACCCTCGAAAAATTCTATGGAACCCCTTAGAACGGTGGAAGATTGCTTGTTTAACTGTCGTTAATATTATATTTATTACTAGTATTATCATTAATGTTACCATTACTATTACTGCGTCAAGTTACCAAACTTCTGAACTTGGACATTCGTGACTGTGAGTCAGAATCCCCTCCATAGTAGGTTGGTGGGAACATGTGCCGATGACGTGCTATGAGATCGATTATGTGGACTATCGATTCTCAATACGGATTCTATCTTGTATCTCAATAACTGATATGAAGATTTCTTGGGAAACTATGTTCCAGCTCTTGCTACGGGAAGAAGATTCTCTAGGTAATCCTTAGGTTAATCGGCATTCCTCGTACTTTTACCACCGGTGTCTCATGGAGTCATGCACGGAACCAGCCTAAAGAATCGGTCTACGAAAACGGAGACAAATTCTCCTACAGATGAAACCTATCGGACACCGGGCACCTTCTTCAAATGTTCCTTAAAACCTTCAACATTATCTGAAACGGCCATCACAGATAAATACTGCGTCAGTTCGGAAGCAATGTAATTTGGGTTCCGTGGGATTTTGAACCTCATCGGACGTTTCCGCACCAGCTGGATAAGGCAGTCATGCATCCACTTCAGATCATAGACTGATTGTCGTGACATATCTTCTAACTGTTTCTGAGGAGTGTATTGAGCTTATATGTTCGGGCAAGTGAGTACCACACATATATTTGTTCGACCCACCGAAGAAGATGCAGTGCAGTTAGCTTATCGAGACCCATGGCCAAAAAGCAAAACCGAATCGCATTACAGCTTAATCAGAATTGCCAACTAAAAGAGTGATTTTCGGCTGCAGGCAAGTGGCATATCTGATGACCATCCATAAAACTAATAAACGTAGCAAAACTAAGTGCATATCCCTTCGAATTAAGCCACATGTCCTAGCTACATCACAGTTGGAAAAAGTGATCCTGGCCAGCTCTGTTCGTGATGAGATCTTTTCTCGAACTTCAGAGATATTATCCATGGTACAGCTCTTATACTACTCAGACTCGACGAGTTTTTCAAGCAGTTTGGCCCCTAGAACGATTGAAATTTCGAGTAACCTCACATTCAGAGAGAGGAAGACACTGGAGTATGCCAAACACTAAGTGGTCTAAAGCGAACTCCACTGTTTCAGTGTGGCAGAACAGCAACAGAAATGCCATCGACATATTCTAATTTGACAACTCAGTTCTCTTAGAATTGTTACGCCCACAGTGGTTGGGGCTTTTTGGGTGAACATTCTTGATCTCGCGTTTGGGTACGAATCTTCCACATGTTACTCATTAGAAGTTGAACCTACTTCATTCGTTAGACAGGAAAATAGCACAACGCCAAAAGGTGTCAAACAGGATGAAGTTCTTAGAGTTCCTCATGTCGCACGCAGTGGTCCGTTGAACGGCTACGGTCAGGCAGCCATCACTGTGAAACTCAGGCCAAGTAGGGGCGAGTTCGAGTCTTTCTGCCGCCGGTCATTTCCTTACTCCGTAGTCCTTCTTTGACCGCAGCAATTTCATACATATTGAGTGACAAATAAGGAAATTAAAATGTTGCTCATTTTATTACGTCATTTACTCTTCTATTTGTCCATTACTGAGCAGAAGAATGATTAACAGCAGCTCGATTGAACTGCCGAATATCAGCTACAACCTTCAAGACAGTGGAATTTCCTGAAGCATGGTGCTGCTTTGAATCATCAGCGAAAGTCTATGTAATGAGAAGCTCGATACGAACCACTGTACAGCTGTTTCATCCTTGTTAGGAATCATCAGCTGTACTCATTCACTGAACGTCAGCGATGACTCATACTCACGCTTGAAGAATGTGGGCCGAACATCCTAACATCAGGCTGTCCGGACTGACTAGCGGAGATGGAACTGAATCAATCCGTGTTGGCTAGGTCAAGCCTATAGGCAATATGTATTCAATCGTATCCGTTCGATCGGTGTTTTCCTAGTGGTGTGAGCGTTTATCATATCTGAGGTATGAAGGCTAATCCCCACTATCGCTTCAACATATCGGTAGCAGAAAAAACAACTTGCAGTCTTCAGGCCCGTTGCCCTGCGTGACTCTTGACTGTAAGTTTCAATGTCAGGATGGTCGAATACCGCTAATATTGCTGTGAGTTTATGAAGCTATCGGGTGGAGCCCTTGTACTCCACTCATGCCCAAAGCATACGAGAACCAGCATAATCAGAGAGAAACTCCTAAATGATTTGATTAATCTCTGAAATCAGTGAGACGAAATCTTCAACCTAAAGGATTTTCGTTCTCACAATGACAAAGATATTCGTGTTCGGGCGTAAACACGGGAATCAAAGCTACGATTATGATCTGTACACTGATAGTATTGTTGATGAATTTGGAGAGAGAAATTCATGCAAGTGCTTTGTCAAAAGTCCGAAAAGCTGAACACTTGGTAGTGCCAGAAGCAGACTAAAGCATTTTCTTAGTCCTTTTTTTAATAATTTCAGCCTTTTTACTCGCAGAAAAGTATGGAGACTTGGAGTATACAAGTGTGTGATTCCGGTGCGAAACGACAGTCAGCTTTTAGCAATGAGTGAGTTGAAATAAATCCTGTAACTTAAAAAGTGCTTCGGACTGCCTCCATAGCCTTAACTAGTCAACCATCAGGAATCTGACATAGCCCAGGTGGTATGCACGTAACTAGTGGTCAGTGTAACGGACTTCTAGTAATCGTTGAGATACGCGTAAAGTAATCCAAAAAAATGCCAAGCGTCCAATTGTGAGTTTCTATAAGGTTCTTTATGGAACAGTCATGAATATGACTTAAATACTGTACAAACCTCAGCGGTAACCGCTCCGTGAATCAGAGTCAGCCGAATGCAAGCAAATTCAGGATCGTTCGTGAGGTCCAAGCGGTCGAGTCGACGAAATGTCTATGAAAAATGTGGGTCAAAGGTCCTGGGACAAAATCAATGCAAGCACCAGTTAGCGGTCACTTAAAGTCAATGTCCGATGTGTGGTTCGGCGAATGAACAGGTACGAAGCAAAAGGTCAATGGAAAACATAAATTTGGATTAAGGGTAGAGGGGTCAGATCGATCCCGATTTAGTCTCGACGAAATGAAATGTGTCTCGTAGGCTGTGTTTGGAAACCATTACTCTTACTGGGATCTAACAGTGTAGCCAACCACTTCGCTACTGCGTGATACGGGGAGTTGCATACATCCAAAATCGGTCTCAAGGGGACACGTTCTTCGTGTACCTTCGGTAGGCAGTACAACCCAGGAATCGTCGTCCCACTTGGTCGTATCTTTTCTAGGGTTACCGCAATCATCATACCTTTCTGTTTCAATGATTTCACTCTCGTGGAAACTGACTTTTCTATGGGAATCGTTCCGTCCTTTGCACTTGGGGTCTTTATAAACTTGGAGACATCATTCAATATCGTCTTCATCTTCTTTATATAATCCGATTTATTCAGGATTACAATACCCGCTCCCCTATCTGGTCTTGACAACATTATTTCTCTGTTAGCCTGCAATTCTTTCAGACGGTTTATGTGCTCTCACGTTAATAATCCTTTCGTCGAAGGTCTATTTCCACCATTTTGGTAACACGCGTTCACAAGCTTGGATTTGAACTTCTCTAACTCCTGTGAGGAGGAAGGAACGAGACCGGATAGCTGATCAAATAGGTTCTCGAATTCAACCTCCATATCCAGTTGTTTAGTTTTATTGGCTGGACAGCAAAATTTGGGTCCTAACGACAGCACCTCAAGTGATGTCTTATCCAGATTTACAGAAGACAAGTTATGGACAAATCTCTTCGGATCTGAAGGGAACTCACTAGCCGGTTTTCTCGGATTGACGCGTTCTCGTAGTCTGGCACACACCTGCTGGACTTGCCGGTCAACTATCGATTGAACATAAGCAATGAACTTAGCCTTTTCTTTTGGGGTCAGCTCGTCCAGCACTTGACACGACTTCATAAAATGACGCTCCATTTCTGGCATGCGACTTGATATGGCATCTCTCCCGTTAAGCTCTTGGCGACGTAAAGACACTAAGGTGATGTTATTCTGATTTCTCTTCAGAATAGTTTGATATATCGTCAGAAGGAGGGGGCTGCAATGGGGTCACCTTTGGGACCCTTGTTTGCTGATATTTCCATGACAAAACTTGAAAATAATCAGCTCAAGTCAGCAGTCGGAGATTGCACCTTATATAAACGATACGCGGACGATATCCTGTGTGTGATGGATACCAAAGTGGATACAAATGCACTACTTAACAGATTTAACACAGCCAAACCAAATGTTCAATTCACTTTGGAACAAGAAACGGAAAACAATCTACCGTGATTAGATGTTTGTGTAAGCCGTCGAAGTGATGGTTCCGTTCAGTTATCAGTGCATAGGAAAGCAACTTGGAACTGTCAATACATACATTTTCACGTTTTTGTACCGCTCAAAGACAAAAGAAATCCAGTAGGTTGTTTGGTTAATGGAGCAAGGAAAACCTGCACGGAAAACAATAGAAAATGAACTTCGTTTTCTGAGAAGTGTTCTCCCAAAAAACGGCTGTCGTGAACTGTTCATTGACAAGACGATGCAACGAAATGAAGAAAGGCCTAGACAGACAGTAGTCAAAAAGAAGCCCGTATACGGGTTTATCGTTCAAAGGAGATACGGAAACTGAAGTTATTCAACGAAGACTAACAGGAGCAGTCAGTAGAACATTCTACGCTGCACAATTACAAATTATGTTCGGGTCCAAACCGGTCTTGTGTTTTCGACTGAAGGGTAGAGTGCCAGATTCTGCAGCATCTATTTGTGTGTATTCATTCACTTGTTCCTGTGGAACCAGGTACGTTGTCCGGACGACCAGGCGCTTATCCGAACGTGTTCGTGAACACCACCCGGCATGATTGAACACTGGAGCAATTAACACAATTATGAGTGCTGTGTTGAGTCAAACCATTCTGTAGAGGTGATAAACGCTTTTCGCGCCATTTACAAAGTCCGGGACAATCAATCAAGACTTGTCAAGTGTCGCATCTTAGCCACAGCCGAAGCCGTGGGTTTCGACTCTACAATCTTCCACTGTGGGCTCAGAAACAATTTGTGCAAGCACTTAAACTCCCATGGCCCACTTCTTGTTCCCGAACACGTGTGCAACCACTCGAACATTCTTCCCCGTGATCAATTTCACTCACACACACGCACACACAAACAAGCATGCGCACACACACACACACACACACACACACACACACACACACATACACACACAGACAGATTTGGGTGATTAGTCCCCTTCGTTGTTTTGAGTCATAGTTAATGTTATGCATTGGTATGAGTAGGAATAACTGAAAACGAGCTTGTTCGCTACATTGTATTGTTCTTATTGTGGCTGAATAGACCATTTTATTGCTATATGCGGTTAGAGACAGGATAAAAAAAACCTCATTTTAAGGTGAATCTGTAGAGGTTAGTTTTGTTATATAATCACAGCTTTTTCTCTTACTATTGTTCTAGGTTAGAGATTTATGAAAAAAGTTACACTCTTCATTGTATTCGTCTCATATGGGATGCCAACAAATAATTTCGCTGTTGTGTTGATATCGAACACCTCAGTGTTTGATACCCATTGTTAGGCCATTAGAACTGCAGTGACAGTCAGCTTTGTCCAATGGCTTTGCTGAAGGTCATTGATGTCATTGTGTTTTCCACGCTGGGTGCGCGTATGTGTGCTTTTCTCCACTCTTCCCTGCATCATTCCGCCATGTTGTTCTTCAGCCCCATCTGTCTAGCGTGCGGACAGACACAGTGAACTTGCCTCCAGCTGTCTCACTTTCGCCTGTCTAAATCCGGATGCTCCTCCAAAGTGCGACCCCTAAGCTCGCTCACTGCTACGGAATAAGTTCTCGTCTGTTTTTGCATGGTTCAAACGCAGAAACTTCCGTGCACATATTCAGAGCCTAGTTTTGTCCTATCGTGTCACCTTGCGTCGCATCATGTGATGCGTGTGAGTCAGCATTCATTATGCGACCAGACCGGCAGACATGCCTTTCTCAAGGTCATCACTAGAGTGAACCTTGTTTGCCTGTTTACTTGTGTTCGAAGTTAATCGGATGACATCTCTCTGTGCTTGTGTTTTTGTTTAGGTGCATCCGCTTGCATGTCCTAAAACCGCAATCTGAGTCCAACCAAACAACGGGAGTTGCAACAACGTTATTATTATTATTATTATTATTATTATTATTATTATTATTATTATCAGTAGTAGTAGTAGTAGTAGTAGTGTGATCTATGGAATGAACGAGACAATCATCCTACGATTATTCAGGTGTGAACCGTGTTCACAAAGAATTTCATTAATGCGATTGAATCTTGTAACTGAACCTCCACCAAGCCACTCTCGACCGTAATGCTGGTGCAGGCCGTTGAGTGTGATGCTGACTGTTAGACATCGACACCTTAGGATAATCGATCAACTGATTGATCAGTCTGTCAATGTCGTATGAACCATCCTAAGAGCAACAACTTGAGAGCAAGCGTGTCTTATCGCTTGTGACGAAAATACCAACGTTGTCTATCTGGCTAGCCTGTTCAACCAAGTTCAGGCTTTTGTAAACCCCAAACCAACTCGTTTGCCCGCATCGGCGTGTCCCTAACAACCCACCGATTAGTTCAGACATCACACAAATCCGAGCAGATAGGAAAAACCGTGTGACCCCCAATTTATCCAGTTTTGTACTAGGCTTGTATTCTGAATTCAACTACTGTGGTGTTCTGTCTCTACATCAGTGGGGGCATTCACAATAAGACGTGCTATGACTGATTGTAATCAAGTCCATAAGAAAAAGTAATCGGCTAAAACACAATCAAACAACTGATAGACCGACTGTCAACAACTTTTAATATCTGGATCATTTCAGGAAAAATATCTTAGTATTTATTTGCACAGTGAACTAATGCAAGCTGCATGCCAGCATTTCAGTCATTACAAGCAAGATATCGCAAACGGCAAAATATTTGGGCAAACACAAATAAGTAGGTTTTAATTGGAGAGTAAAAGAGAACTAATATAAGTACCTAATCATCTAATTACCTAATTATACTGTTTCGTAAATATACTCACAGAATGTAGGACATGGAAAAATTTTGTACGGATTTCTTCTAGATGAAAGTGCCGGAATGCTGAACGAGTGGGTGAACGGGAACGACTAAAGAATGGGTCTTTGTGTAAAGGGTGAGGGCTACGGCTAAACAATATTCACTATTTGTAAATACCTCACAGTTACTTGTGAGTAGTGTGTGGGATTGGTGGTCTTTTTCTTGGCTGGCTGCCCTTTGAGCACCACCTTTCATGAACAAACCTCAGGTCATCCGATCAACCCTGCACTCGGAAGTACCAGACTCAAATTTTGCTCATGTTAGAGCTCATCAGTGGTGCACATCCTCCGCCACACCCAGAGTTAGAATCCGGGGCTTTTCACCTCGAAGCCAAATGTTACCACTGCACCAACCCACTCCCGTCAGAGTTAATCCGAACCACGGAGCTAACTTCGTTCAGATGTCGTCTTTTGTGACACCCAGCAATGCCTGATAACTTCGGATGGAGACAAGGTAAATACACCACTGATGAGTTCTTACAGGAGCGAAACTTGAGTCTGGTGCTTCCGAGTACATGTTGATAGGATAACCTGAGGTTTCTGTGTGAAAGGTGGAGTCCAAAGGATGGTCAGCTAAACAAAATATTAATGCGTCAGAACCGAGATCGGTTCGGAGTGTATCGAAAAATCGATGCACCCTAAGCAAAATATCCACTATCTTGATCAACGAGTTCAGTCGAACAAGTCTCGATGGGGATAGAGGACACGTGACTTATGATAACCTAGCCACGGCTCAGAGCATTAAAGTCCTGTTTCAGAAGCTCAGGAAAATTCCCAGGGGGAATGTTAAGCAAGATAAGAACACATCAGAACATGAACTTGGAAATAACTGTTTGTGTAATTCGAAATTACCTGAGTATTTGGAAAGATGTTCATTGCATTTTTCCAATGCAGTATTTAATGTAAGTAGTCCACCGTAGATTATCATGAAAATTAACTCCCAAACGTGACTGGCTGGTTGATAAACGGACTTAAAAATTTGCCTTCATTCGAATTCACGTGCGTGTAAGCAGTTTAAGAATCAATCCATCAGAAACACAAGTTCCTCAAAGTTCTCGGGGCTTATGAGCGTGCGCATGTCCGTAATTTTGACGAAGTGTACATTCGAAACTTCAGGGTCCAGATGGTATGAACTCTCATCTACACTTCGAAGTTGATTCCCGGGGTATCGGGGTGCTGTGCCAACCAGACATTTTCATTGAGTCCCTCTCTGACAGCATGTAAACGCTCGAAAAGCCCAAATTATTATAAACCAAACCCATAGCCGAGATCTAACTTTAATTCCCGCATAACATTTGGGCTGGTTTCAGTAAGTGTTTTGTTCCGTCCCACTAACTCTCGTGAGAACTGCGATTCGCCTCAGGACCACGTACGTTTATTATCACAAAACAAAGAACATATAGGTTGCTCTCACATTCGCCCACTCGTTGTGCACATCGCATTGGTCCGACTGGTGTGGGTGACCACACCTTGCGGCTTGAACAACGCTGACAAGACTCGTCTCTCATCTGTCGATCCACTCCAGCGATCGGTTGTCTTGTTACCCGAGATTCCGTTGTCTCAAGCCCCGGGCTTGGTACCGCACCAGTGCAGACTGCCAACGTGACTTGGCTATCCGCCAACGACGGGTTAACACATACCCTCACAGTAAGCGCTACTATGAATTCGTAACTGTTTTAAACTGTCCCAGTAACTCTGAGAAGTCTTTTCTGCCTCCGAATCGTCCCGTTTAGTAATGCAAATCACGGTGAATATATAGGATGTTGGTCCATGTACCAAGTCGTTGCATTCAGCGTATTGGTCCCACTGGTGTGGGCAACCAAACCCTGAAGCTTAAACACCGCTGACAGGATTCATCACTCATTCTGTCGATCCACGAAACTAATCGGGTGTCATTTCACTCGAGATTCCGTCGTCTCAATCACTGGGCTTCGTACCGCACCAGTGCTCACTGCCAAAGTGACTTAGCTGTTTACCTACGGTGAGTTTACAAGTACCCTCACAGTAATGCCCATTAAATGGGCGCGCGTTGATATGTTCACTTCACGGAGTAAGATAATATGGGAAAACCAAAATAGATGACTGACCGATTGGGGCAGTGACTGAGAACTGTAGGATATTCACTACTTTGTATTAGAGGAAAGTGATGAAAACTGTAGTCCTCTTCCCCGGTCTCCACCTTCCCTGCTAGCAGAAACTGTGCATTGGACTGTGCGTGTTCTGTGTGAATACACTTGTTGCAACCGTATTTACGGTATACTTCTGATTGACCGTCGCTGCGCCACAGTGTCTGGTGATGACACTTCAGGTTGTTGCGTAAAGAAACCAGTGACCAATGAGGATGCAGTGTGCAACTTCCGCCGATATTGCCGCACACGCAAGTTGTATGGCGAGGTCATGCTAGTGTGACGGACTCATTTTCACGGGGAAAGTGTACCTCAGTGGGGTCTTGGTGCACGTTGTCTAGGGAAACAGGTAATGGTGCGTTTCAGTTAGTCATATCGTAAAATTCTTCTTCGAACAGACAGTTCAAAATATGATACTGTAGTGGTATAACAATGGTCGGCGAAAGTAGCATGTCTGGCGAACGTCTGTTTCATATGAGGTTTAGTTCAGTTCAGTTCAGTTCAGTTCAGTTCAGTTCAGTTCAGTTCAGTTCAGTTCAGTTCAGTTCAGTTCAGTTCAGTTCAGTTCAGTTCAGTTCAGTTCAGTTCAGTTCAGTTCAGTTCAGTTCAGTTCAGTTCAGTTCAGTTCAGTTCAGTTCAGTTCAGTTCAGTTCAGTTCAGTTCAGTTCAGTTCAGTTCAGTTCAGTTCAGTTCAGTTCAGTTCAGTTCAGTTCAGTTCAGTTCAGTTCAGTTCAGTTCAGTTCAGTTCAGTTCAGTTCAGTTCAGTTCAGTTCAGTTCAAGTTCAGTTCAGTTCAGTTCAGTTCAGTTCAGTTCAGTTCAGTTCAGTTCAGTTCAGTTCAGTTCAGTTCAGTTCAGTTCAGTTCAGTTCAGTTCAGTTCAGTTCAGTTCAGTTCAGTTCAGTTCAGTTCAGTTCAGTTCAGTTCAGTTCAGTTCAGTTCAGTTCAGTTCAGTTCAGTTCAGTTCAGTTCAGTTCAGTTCAGTTCAGTTCAGTTCAGTTCAGTTCAGTTCAGTTCAGTTCAGTTCAGTTCAGTTCAGTTCAGTTCAGTTCAGTTCAGTTCAGTTCAGTTCAGTTCAGTTCAGTTCAGTTCAGTTCAGTTCAGTTCAGTTCAGTTCAGTTCAGTTCAGTTCAGTTCAGTTCAGTTCAGTTCAGTTCAGTTCAGTTCAGTTCAGTTCAGTTCAGTTCAGTTCAGTTCAGTTCAGTTCAGTTCAGTTCAGTTCAGTTCAGTTCAGTTCAGTTCAGTTCAGTTCAGTTCAGTTCAGTTCAGTTCAGTTCAGTTCAGTTCAGTTCAGTTCAGTTCAGTTCAGTTCAGTTCAGTTCAGTTCAGTTCAGTTCAGTTCAGTTCAGTTCAGTTCAGTTCAGTTCAGTTCAGTTCAGTTCAGTTCAGTTCAGTTCAGTTCAGTTCAGTTCAGTTCAGTTCAGTTCAGTTCAGTTCAGTTCAGTTCAGTTCAGTTCAGTTCAGTTCAGTTCAGTTCAGTTCAGTTCAGTTCAGTTCAGTTCAGTTCAGTTCAGTTCAGTTCAGTTCAGTTCAGTTCAGTTCAGTTCAGTTCAGTTCAGTTCAGTTCAGTTCAGTTCAGTTCAGTTCAGTTCAGTTCAGTTCAGTTCAGTTCAGTTCAGTTCAGTTCAGTTCAGTTCAGTTCAGTTCAGTTCAGTTCAGTTCAGTTCAGTTCAGTTCAGTTCAGTTCAGTTCAGTTCAGTTCAGTTCAGTTCAGTTCAGTTCAGTTCAGTTCAGTTCAGTTCAGTTCAGTTCAGTTCAGTTCAGTTCAGTTCAGTTCAGTTCAGTTCAGTTCAGTTCAGTTCAGTTCAGTTCAGTTCAGTTCAGTTCAGTTCAGTTCAGTTCAGTTCAGTTCAGTTCAGTTCAGTTCAGTTCAGTTCAGTTCAGTTCAGTTCAGTTCAGTTCAGTTCAGTTCAGTTCAGTTCAGTTCAGTTCAGTTCAGTTCAGTTCAGTTCAGTTCAGTTCAGTTCAGTTCAGTTCAGTTCAGTTCAGTTCAGTTCAGTTCAGTTCAGTTCAGTTCAGTTCAGTTCAGTTCAGTTCAGTTCAGTTCAGTTCAGTTCAGTTCAGTTCAGTTCAGTTCAGTTCAGTTCAGTTCAGTTCAGTTCAGTTCAGTTCAGTTCAGTTCAGTTCAGTTCAGTTCAGTTCAGTTCAGTTCAGTTCAGTTCAGTTCAGTTCAGTTCAGTTCAGTTCAGTTCAGTTCAGTTCAGTTCAGTTCAGTTCAGTTCAGTTCAGTTCAGTTCAGTTCAGTTCAGTTCAGTTCAGTTCAGTTCAGTTCAGTTCAGTTCAGTTCAGTTCAGTTCAGTTCAGTTCAGTTCAGTTCAGTTCAGTTCAGTTCAGTTCAGTTCAGTTCAGTTCAGTTCAGTTCAGTTCAGTTCAGTTCAGTTCAGTTCAGTTCAGTTCAGTTCAGTTCAGTTCAGTTCAGTTCAGTTCAGTTCAGTTCAGTTCAGTTCAGTTCAGTTCAGTTCAGTTCAGTTCAGTTCAGTTCAGTTCAGTTCAGTTCAGTTCAGTTCAGTTCAGTTCAGTTCAGTTCAGTTCAGTTCAGTTCAGTTCAGTTCAGTTCAGTTCAGTTCAGTTCAGTTCAGTTCAGTTCAGTTCAGTTCAGTTCAGTTCAGTTCAGTTCAGTTCAGTTCAGTTCAGTTCAGTTCAGTTCAGTTCAGTTCAGTTCAGTTCAGTTCAGTTCAGTTCAGTTCAGTTCAGTTCAGTTCAGTTCAGTTCAGTTCAGTTCAGTTCAGTTCAGTTCAGTTCAGTTCAGTTCAGTTCAGTTCAGTTCAGTTCAGTTCAGTTCAGTTCAGTTCAGTTCAGTTCAGTTCAGTTCAGTTCAGTTCAGTTCAGTTCAGTTCAGTTCAGTTCAGTTCAGTTCAGTTCAGTTCAGTTCAGTTCAGTTCAGTTCAGTTCAGTTCAGTTCAGTTCAGTTCAGTTCAGTTCAGTTCAGTTCAGTTCAGTTCAGTTCAGTTCAGTTCAGTTCAGTTCAGTTCAGTTCAGTTCAGTTCAGTTCAGTTCAGTTCAGTTCAGTTCAGTTCAGTTCAGTTCAGTTCAGTTCAGTTCAGTTCAGTTCAGTTCAGTTCAGTTCAGTTCAGTTCAGTTCAGTTCAGTTCAGTTCAGTTCAGTTCAGTTCAGTTCAGTTCAGTTCAGTTCAGTTCAGTTCAGTTCAGTTCAGTTCAGTTCAGTTCAGTTCAGTTCAGTTCAGTTCAGTTCAGTTCAGTTCAGTTCAGTTCAGTTCAGTTCAGTTCAGTTCAGTTCAGTTCAGTTCAGTTCAGTTCAGTTCAGTTCAGTTCAGTTCAGTTCAGTTCAGTTCAGTTCAGTTCAGTTCAGTTCAGTTCAGTTCAGTTCAGTTCAGTTCAGTTCAGTTCAGTTCAGTTCAGTTCAGTTCAGTTCAGTTCAGTTCAGTTCAGTTCAGTTCAGTTCAGTTCAGTTCAGTTCAGTTCAGTTCAGTTCAGTTCAGTTCAGTTCAGTTCAGTTCAGTTCAGTTCAGTTCAGTTCAGTTCAGTTCAGTTCAGTTCAGTTCAGTTCAGTTCAGTTCAGTTCAGTTCAGTTCAGTTCAGTTCAGTTCAGTTCAGTTCAGTTCAGTTCAGTTCAGTTCAGTTCAGTTCAGTTCAGTTCAGTTCAGTTCAGTTCAGTTCAGTTCAGTTCAGTTCAGTTCAGTTCAGTTCAGTTCAGTTCAGTTCAGTTCAGTTCAGTTCAGTTCAGTTCAGTTCAGTTCAGTTCAGTTCAGTTCAGTTCAGTTCAGTTCAGTTCAGTTCAGTTCAGTTCAGTTCAGTTCAGTTCAGTTCAGTTCAGTTCAGTTCAGTTCAGTTCAGTTCAGTTCAGTTCAGTTCAGTTCAGTTCAGTTCAGTTCAGTTCAGTTCAGTTCAGTTCAGTTCAGTTCAGTTCAGTTCAGTTCAGTTCAGTTCAGTTCAGTTCAGTTCAGTTCAGTTCAGTTCAGTTCAGTTCAGTTCAGTTCAGTTCAGTTCAGTTCAGTTCAGTTCAGTTCAGTTCAGTTCAGTTCAGTTCAGTTCAGTTCAGTTCAGTTCAGTTCAGTTCAGTTCAGTTCAGTTCAGTTCAGTTCAGTTCAGTTCAGTTCAGTTCAGTTCAGTTCAGTTCAGTTCAGTTCAGTTCAGTTCAGTTCAGTTCAGTTCAGTTCAGTTCAGTTCAGTTCAGTTCAGTTCAGTTCAGTTCAGTTCAGTTCAGTTCAGTTCAGTTCAGTTCAGTTCAGTTCAGTTCAGTTCAGTTCAGTTCAGTTCAGTTCAGTTCAGTTCAGTTCAGTTCAGTTCAGTTCAGTTCAGTTCAGTTCAGTTCAGTTCAGTTCAGTTCAGTTCAGTTCAGTTCAGTTCAGTTCAGTTCAGTTCAGTTCAGTTCAGTTCAGTTCAGTTCAGTTCAGTTCAGTTCAGTTCAGTTCAGTTCAGTTCAGTTCAGTTCAGTTCAGTTCAGTTCAGTTCAGTTCAGTTCAGTTCAGTTCAGTTCAGTTCAGTTCAGTTCAGTTCAGTTCAGTTCAGTTCAGTTCAGTTCAGTTCAGTTCAGTTCAGTTCAGTTCAGTTCAGTTCAGTTCAGTTCAGTTCAGTTCAGTTCAGTTCAGTTCAGTTCAGTTCAGTTCAGTTCAGTTCAGTTCAGTTCAGTTCAGTTCAGTTCAGTTCAGTTCAGTTCAGTTCAGTTCAGTTCAGTTCAGTTCAGTTCAGTTCAGTTCAGTTCAGTTCAGTTCAGTTCAGTTCAGTTCAGTTCAGTTCAGTTCAGTTCAGTTCAGTTCAGTTCAGTTCAGTTCAGTTCAGTTCAGTTCAGTTCAGTTCAGTTCAGTTCAGTTCAGTTCAGTTCAGTTCAGTTCAGTTCAGTTCAGTTCAGTTCAGTTCAGTTCAGTTCAGTTCAGTTCAGTTCAGTTCAGTTCAGTTCAGTTCAGTTCAGTTCAGTTCAGTTCAGTTCAGTTCAGTTCAGTTCAGTTCAGTTCAGTTCAGTTCAGTTCAGTTCAGTTCAGTTCAGTTCAGTTCAGTTCAGTTCAGTTCAGTTCAGTTCAGTTCAGTTCAGTTCAGTTCAGTTCAGTTCAGTTCAGTTCAGTTCAGTTCAGTTCAGTTCAGTTCAGTTCAGTTCAGTTCAGTTCAGTTCAGTTCAGTTCAGTTCAGTTCAGTTCAGTTCAGTTCAGTTCAGTTCAGTTCAGTTCAGTTCAGTTCAGTTCAGTTCAGTTCAGTTCAGTTCAGTTCAGTTCAGTTCAGTTCAGTTCAGTTCAGTTCAGTTCAGTTCAGTTCAGTTCAGTTCAGTTCAGTTCAGTTCAGTTCAGTTCAGTTCAGTTCAGTTCAGTTCAGTTCAGTTCAGTTCAGTTCAGTTCAGTTCAGTTCAGTTCAGTTCAGTTCAGTTCAGTTCAGTTCAGTTCAGTTCAGTTCAGTTCAGTTCAGTTCAGTTCAGTTCAGTTCAGTTCAGTTCAGTTCAGTTCAGTTCAGTTCAGTTCAGTTCAGTTCAGTTCAGTTCAGTTCAGTTCAGTTCAGTTCAGTTCAGTTCAGTTCAGTTCAGTTCAGTTCAGTTCAGTTCAGTTCAGTTCAGTTCAGTTCAGTTCAGTTCAGTTCAGTTCAGTTCAGTTCAGTTCAGTTCAGTTCAGTTCAGTTCAGTTCAGTTCAGTTCAGTTCAGTTCAGTTCAGTTCAGTTCAGTTCAGTTCAGTTCAGTTCAGTTCAGTTCAGTTCAGTTCAGTTCAGTTCAGTTCAGTTCAGTTCAGTTCAGTTCAGTTCAGTTCAGTTCAGTTCAGTTCAGTTCAGTTCAGTTCAGTTCAGTTCAGTTCAGTTCAGTTCAGTTCAGTTCAGTTCAGTTCAGTTCAGTTCAGTTCAGTTCAGTTCAGTTCAGTTCAGTTCAGTTCAGTTCAGTTCAGTTCAGTTCAGTTCAGTTCAGTTCAGTTCAGTTCAGTTCAGTTCAGTTCAGTTCAGTTCAGTTCAGTTCAGTTCAGTTCAGTTCAGTTCAGTTCAGTTCAGTTCAGTTCAGTTCAGTTCAGTTCAGTTCAGTTCAGTTCAGTTCAGTTCAGTTCAGTTCAGTTCAGTTCAGTTCAGTTCAGTTCAGTTCAGTTCAGTTCAGTTCAGTTCAGTTCAGTTCAGTTCAGTTCAGTTCAGTTCAGTTCAGTTCAGTTCAGTTCAGTTCAGTTCAGTTCAGTTCAGTTCAGTTCAGTTCAGTTCAGTTCAGTTCAGTTCAGTTCAGTTCAGTTCAGTTCAGTTCAGTTCAGTTCAGTTCAGTTCAGTTCAGTTCAGTTCAGTTCAGTTCAGTTCAGTTCAGTTCAGTTCAGTTCAGTTCAGTTCAGTTCAGTTCAGTTCAGTTCAGTTCAGTTCAGTTCAGTTCAGTTCAGTTCAGTTCAGTTCAGTTCAGTTCAGTTCAGTTCAGTTCAGTTCAGTTCAGTTCAGTTCAGTTCAGTTCAGTTCAGTTCAGTTCAGTTCAGTTCAGTTCAGTTCAGTTCAGTTCAGTTCAGTTCAGTTCAGTTCAGTTCAGTTCAGTTCAGTTCAGTTCAGTTCAGTTCAGTTCAGTTCAGTTCAGTTCAGTTCAGTTCAGTTCAGTTCAGTTCAGTTCAGTTCAGTTCAGTTCAGTTCAGTTCAGTTCAGTTCAGTTCAGTTCAGTTCAGTTCAGTTCAGTTCAGTTCAGTTCAGTTCAGTTCAGTTCAGTTCAGTTCAGTTCAGTTCAGTTCAGTTCAGTTCAGTTCAGTTCAGTTCAGTTCAGTTCAGTTCAGTTCAGTTCAGTTCAGTTCAGTTCAGTTCAGTTCAGTTCAGTTCAGTTCAGTTCAGTTCAGTTCAGTTCAGTTCAGTTCAGTTCAGTTCAGTTCAGTTCAGTTCAGTTCAGTTCAGTTCAGTTCAGTTCAGTTCAGTTCAGTTCAGTTCAGTTCAGTTCAGTTCAGTTCAGTTCAGTTCAGTTCAGTTCAGTTCAGTTCAGTTCAGTTCAGTTCAGTTCAGTTCAGTTCAGTTCAGTTCAGTTCAGTTCAGTTCAGTTCAGTTCAGTTCAGTTCAGTTCAGTTCAGTTCAGTTCAGTTCAGTTCAGTTCAGTTCAGTTCAGTTCAGTTCAGTTCAGTTCAGTTCAGTTCAGTTCAGTTCAGTTCAGTTCAGTTCAGTTCAGTTCAGTTCAGTTCAGTTCAGTTCAGTTCAGTTCAGTTCAGTTCAGTTCAGTTCAGTTCAGTTCAGTTCAGTTCAGTTCAGTTCAGTTCAGTTCAGTTCAGTTCAGTTCAGTTCAGTTCAGTTCAGTTCAGTTCAGTTCAGTTCAGTTCAGTTCAGTTCAGTTCAGTTCAGTTCAGTTCAGTTCAGTTCAGTTCAGTTCAGTTCAGTTCAGTTCAGTTCAGTTCAGTTCAGTTCAGTTCAGTTCAGTTCAGTTCAGTTCAGTTCAGTTCAGTTCAGTTCAGTTCAGTTCAGTTCAGTTCAGTTCAGTTCAGTTCAGTTCAGTTCAGTTCAGTTCAGTTCAGTTCAGTTCAGTTCAGTTCAGTTCAGTTCAGTTCAGTTCAGTTCAGTTCAGTTCAGTTCAGTTCAGTTCAGTTCAGTTCAGTTCAGTTCAGTTCAGTTCAGTTCAGTTCAGTTCAGTTCAGTTCAGTTCAGTTCAGTTCAGTTCAGTTCAGTTCAGTTCAGTTCAGTTCAGTTCAGTTCAGTTCAGTTCAGTTCAGTTCAGTTCAGTTCAGTTCAGTTCAGTTCAGTTCAGTTCAGTTCAGTTCAGTTCAGTTCAGTTCAGTTCAGTTCAGTTCAGTTCAGTTCAGTTCAGTTCAGTTCAGTTCAGTTCAGTTCAGTTCAGTTCAGTTCAGTTCAGTTCAGTTCAGTTCAGTTCAGTTCAGTTCAGTTCAGTTCAGTTCAGTTCAGTTCAGTTCAGTTCAGTTCAGTTCAGTTCAGTTCAGTTCAGTTCAGTTCAGTTCAGTTCAGTTCAGTTCAGTTCAGTTCAGTTCAGTTCAGTTCAGTTCAGTTCAGTTCAGTTCAGTTCAGT
The DNA here is from genome assembly GCA_948099385.1 of Fasciola hepatica. Taxonomy (NCBI): domain Eukaryota; kingdom Metazoa; phylum Platyhelminthes; class Trematoda; order Plagiorchiida; family Fasciolidae; genus Fasciola; species Fasciola hepatica. Next base: position 25,915 of record CANUEZ040000450.1, on the reverse strand, counting down.
TCAGTTCAGTTCAGTTCAGTTCAGTTCAGTTCAGTTCAGTTCAGTTCAGTTCAGTTCAGTTCAGTTCAGTTCAGTTCAGTTCAGTTCAGTTCAGTTCAGTTCAGTTCAGTTCAGTTCAGTTCAGTTCAGTTCAGTTCAGTTCAGTTCAGTTCAGTTCAGTTCAGTTCAGTTCAGTTCAGTTCAGTTCAGTTCAGTTCAGTTCAGTTCAGTTCAGTTCAGTTCAGTTCAGTTCAGTTCAGTTCAGTTCAGTTCAGTTCAGTTCAGTTCAGTTCAGTTCAGTTCAGTTCAGTTCAGTTCAGTTCAGTTCAGTTCAGTTCAGTTCAGTTCAGTTCAGTTCAGTTCAGTTCAGTTCAGTTCAGTTCAGTTCAGTTCAGTTCAGTTCAGTTCAGTTCAGTTCAGTTCAGTTCAGTTCAGTTCAGTTCAGTTCAGTTCAGTTCAGTTCAGTTCAGTTCAGTTCAGTTCAGTTCAGTTCAGTTCAGTTCAGTTCAGTTCAGTTCAGTTCAGTTCAGTTCAGTTCAGTTCAGTTCAGTTCAGTTCAGTTCAGTTCAGTTCAGTTCAGTTCAGTTCAGTTCAGTTCAGTTCAGTTCAGTTCAGTTCAGTTCAGTTCAGTTCAGTTCAGTTCAGTTCAGTTCAGTTCAGTTCAGTTCAGTTCTTCAGTTCAGTTCAGTTCAGTTCAGTTCAGTTCAGTTCAGTTCAGAGTTCAGTTCAGTTCAGTTCAGTTCAGTTCAGTTCAGTTCAGTTCAGTTCAGTTCAGTTCAGTTCAGTTCAGTTCAGTTCAGTTCAGTTCAGTTCAGTTCAGTTCAGTTCAGTTCAGTTCAGTTCAGTTCAGTTCAGTTCAGTTCAGTTCAGTTCAGTTCAGTTCAGTTCAGTTCAGTTCAGTTCAGTTCAGTTCAGTTCAGTTCAGTTCAGTTCAGTTCAGTTCAGTTCAGTTCAGTTCAGTTCAGTTCAGTTCAGTTCAGTTCAGTTCAGTTCAGTTCAGTTCAGTTCAGTTCAGTTCAGTTCAGTTCAGTTCAGTTCAGTTCAGTTCAGTTCAGTTCAGTTCAGTTCAGTTCAGTTCAGTTCAGTTCAGTTCAGTTCAGTTCAGTTCAGTTCAGTTCAGTTCAGTTCAGTTCAGTTCAGTTCAGTTCAGTTCAGTTCAGTTCAGTTCAGTTCAGTTCAGTTCAGTTCAGTTCAGTTCAGTTCAGTTCAGTTCAGTTCAGTTCAGTTCAGTTCAGTTCAGTTCAGTTCAGTTCAGTTCAGTTCAGTTCAGTTCAGTTCAGTTCAGTTCAGTTCAGTTCAGTTCAGTTCAGTTCAGTTCAGTTCAGTTCAGTTCAGTTCAGTTCAGTTCAGTTCAGTTCAGTTCAGTTCAGTTCAGTTCAGTTCAGTTCAGTTCAGTTCAGTTCAGTTCAGTTCAGTTCAGTTCAGTTCAGTTCAGTTCAGTTCAGTTCAGTTCAGTTCAGTTCAGTTCAGTTCAGTTCAGTTCAGTTCAGTTCAGTTCAGTTCAGTTCAGTTCAGTTCAGTTCAGTTCAGTTCAGTTCAGTTCAGTTCAGTTCAGTTCAGTTCAGTTCAGTTCAGTTCAGTTCAGTTCAGTTCAGTTCAGTTCAGTTCAGTTCAGTTCAGTTCAGTTCAGTTCAGTTCAGTTCAGTTCAGTTCAGTTCAGTTCAGTTCAGTTCAGTTCAGTTCAGTTCAGTTCAGTTCAGTTCAGTTCAGTTCAGTTCAGTTCAGTTCAGTTCAGTTCAGTTCAGTTCAGTTCAGTTCAGTTCAGTTCAGTTCAGTTCAGTTCAGTTCAGTTCAGTTCAGTTCAGTTCAGTTCAGTTCAGTTCAGTTCAGTTCAGTTCAGTTCAGTTCAGTTCAGTTCAGTTCAGTTCAGTTCAGTTCAGTTCAGTTCAGTTCAGTTCAGTTCAGTTCAGTTCAGTTCAGTTCAGTTCAGTTCAGTTCAGTTCAGTTCAGTTCAGTTCAGTTCAGTTCAGTTCAGTTCAGTTCAGTTCAGTTCAGTTCAGTTCAGTTCAGTTCAGTTCAGTTCAGTTCAGTTCAGTTCAGTTCAGTTCAGTTCAGTTCAGTTCAGTTCAGTTCAGTTCAGTTCAGTTCAGTTCAGTTCAGTTCAGTTCAGTTCAGTTCAGTTCAGTTCAGTTCAGTTCAGTTCAGTTCAGTTCAGTTCAGTTCAGTTCAGTTCAGTTCAGTTCAGTTCAGTTCAGTTCAGTTCAGTTCAGTTCAGTTCAGTTCAGTTCAGTTCAGTTCAGTTCAGTTCAGTTCAGTTCAGTTCAGTTCAGTTCAGTTCAGTTCAGTTCAGTTCAGTTCAGTTCAGTTCAGTTCAGTTCAGTTCAGTTCAGTTCAGTTCAGTTCAGTTCAGTTCAGTTCAGTTCAGTTCAGTTCAGTTCAGTTCAGTTCAGTTCAGTTCAGTTCAGTTCAGTTCAGTTCAGTTCAGTTCAGTTCAGTTCAGTTCAGTTCAGTTCAGTTCAGTTCAGTTCAGTTCAGTTCAGTTCAGTTCAGTTCAGTTCAGTTCAGTTCAGTTCAGTTCAGTTCAGTTCAGTTCAGTTCAGTTCAGTTCAGTTCAGTTCAGTTCAGTTCAGTTCAGTTCAGTTCAGTTCAGTTCAGTTCAGTTCAGTTCAGTTCAGTTCAGTTCAGTTCAGTTCAGTTCAGTTCAGTTCAGTTCAGTTCAGTTCAGTTCAGTTCAGTTCAGTTCAGTTCAGTTCAGTTCAGTTCAGTTCAGTTCAGTTCAGTTCAGTTCAGTTCAGTTCAGTTCAGTTCAGTTCAGTTCAGTTCAGTTCAGTTCAGTTCAGTTCAGTTCAGTTCAGTTCAGTTCAGTTCAGTTCAGTTCAGTTCAGTTCAGTTCAGTTCAGTTCAGTTCAGTTCAGTTCAGTTCAGTTCAGTTCAGTTCAGTTCAGTTCAGTTCAGTTCAGTTCAGTTCAGTTCAGTTCAGTTCAGTTCAGTTCAGTTCAGTTCAGTTCAGTTCAGTTCAGTTCAGTTCAGTTCAGTTCAGTTCAGTTCAGTTCAGTTCAGTTCAGTTCAGTTCAGTTCAGTTCAGTTCAGTTCAGTTCAGTTCAGTTCAGTTCAGTTCAGTTCAGTTCAGTTCAGTTCAGTTCAGTTCAGTTCAGTTCAGTTCAGTTCAGTTCAGTTCAGTTCAGTTCAGTTCAGTTCAGTTCAGTTTTGTTTAGTTTTGTTCATTTCATCCCATCACGTCGCATGTCTGATCTATAGTTCTTTTGACTACTTGGAAGAATCGCTCGGTTTAATTTAAAATAAATGGAAGCACACATTTTGAAAACAGCCAGCAACATATTAAGCCGAAATCGTCAAGGTATGTGATGATCCCTGATACAGCTCGCGACTTTTCGCCGCAGCCATCATTACCCCTTAATGTCTCCAGTCACTTGGTGGGCGGGTCGCGTGGGCCCTAACGTGGAAATCTAACGCACGCTACTTGGCCATGTCTATTGGTCAAGTTTTTCGTAGCTTTCCGTCATGCCCTGGGCTGACCATCTGGACCTGTCTTCTGTGCACTACCTGCCCCGGAGAACAAAGTTTTCCGAGGAAACCTATTGGTCGGTATGTGTAACATATGTCCCATCCACCTTAATTTCTTTTATAATCAACACTTGCTCCCAAAAACCTACGCCTAACCTTAGTAGTGCCGATACGGTGTTCCCATCACATGCTCAAACACCGACAGTCTTCGCCTATCTTCTACCCTAAACTGTCATGTTTCTGAGTCGTACAAAAGAACGAACATAGCTGCCGAAGCGTATACTCGACCCCTGACAGACAGTCGGATGTCACGTCGGCTCTACAAATGATTAAGGTTGGAAAAAGTCAAACGCGCGCTCTGTATGCGTGACACACCTCATTCGATATCTGACATGTGTTGAAATGTAACCGCCCAGGTAAAAAACTTATCTAATTTAGATAGGGCCTACTCTACCAAGACCAATTTGGGGGTAGCGCCAACCCGGTCCTGCCGTGTCATGTTACACTTTGAAAGTACAAAACACATCCCAAAAATTACAACGCTGTTGTTCTGGCCATCTAAAGATGTTACAACTTCTTCGTACCTTCACTCGGAATGACAACATCGTCCGCTTCGGCTTCGGCTGTTTGCATGCAAACATTGGAAAAGAGAAATAAACTTCTCTGGCACACCCTTCAGTAAAAGGCAGTGTGAGAGAACTGTTCAATCGACTGTGTCTAATACCACTTTCAGATCAAGAAGGACAGAGATTGTCGATCTACAGAAAGGGAGTCCGTGCTCTAAGATTTGTCAAAGCATAAAGGTGTGATCGATACAACCTCGACGGGGTTTGAAACCGGTTTGATTCACACGCATACACTTTTAGCGGGCAGTAGATAATCGGTGGAGAATAAGCCCGGTGAGCAGTTTGGATGCTATAGTTACCAAGTTAATTCCTCTTTGATTTTCATTAGAGGACGTGTCACCCTTCTCGTAGATCGGCACAATCACCGATTTACATGATTCCCTGGGAACCTGTTCAGATTTCTCGAGGGAGTTTTGTTAACTCCGAAACCAAAGCTTCAGCTCCATCCTTGAAAATGATGGAGACAACCCATCTGGTCCAGCAGCTATGTACCTTTTCAAGTAACGCACCTTCCGGGTAATCTCCATCTCTAATAACTGAGTGATGTCTACCTGCATCATTTCTCTTGCAAGTTCATTCGGAAGGTCCACTGCAGAAGTGGTCCAGCAAAGCTGCTCTTTAAAGTGCACCACACAGCGGTCCAAACGACATCCTTGAGAATGAATCAGTGGACCGTCGAATTCCTTGATCAGTCCACTTACGCCATGTTTCCGTGGTCAGATATTTCTAAAGAAATGGTAAAAAATTCGACCATTTCCAGTAGACATAGCCTTCTATGCTTTTCTGCGTTTCGCACGTCACCGCTGCTCACGGTCATTTCGTAAACTCTTAGTCTTTTGGTTCCCGCGGGGTTTGCGTACTTTATTGAATGTAGAATCCGGAGGGACCGATCCGCGAGCATCTGGCAGGGCAACTTTGGTCGATTCAAGATGTACAAACTCACGAACAGTCCGGGGTGATGCTCTGATGATCTTTCAAACCTACTCAATATTTGGAATGCTTTTTATGGTGGTTTTCGTGTCGAAATCGGTAGGAATGGTTGAGCACCATATTTTTTAATCTTCTAACCAAGCACCAGCCACGGTGACTTTCACCCTACTATAATTATTCATTAGGCATGCATGGGAGTAAAGCACACTGACGGTGAGAAAGGAACAAGTTCATCTACGCATATATATATATATATATATATATATATATATATATATATATATATATAGTGTGTGGCTGATATAAAGAAGAAAGTCGACTGTCTACTAAAAAAGCATGAGTTCTGCTTACTTAAGCGCATTCAGTTAGTTCGCCCGGTCATTTCGTACTTCTGATCTCCTGTTTGGCCTGCTACCTCGCAGCATCGTCTAGTCGAGAGCAAAACTAACGAAAGTATAAGAAGAAATAAAAATAGAAGCGAAAGTATGAAAGAAAGTCGAGCAGACAAAGAAAGATATCGAGTGCAAGTGGGACACTGATCGAGGCCTCCAGCCATATCATTCACTGTATCCAACCTTTCGTCGGGCTGATCTTGTGCACCCAAACACGGAAGCCGAAGACGTCTTACCTACGAGCCACGGGGTGGAATGTGTGTCGTATGTCTTGACCGGTTTAGATTGAACTCTTGCTCCGGAGACTGATCTCTGGTCTACAACTCTGTCTACACCCAACTTCATCCCAAATGAAGGATCCTATCTGGATCTTTGTATAAAAATAATCGAAAATGGACAATTATGAAATTCGGGTTTGGCTGATCTGACAAGTGATGAGTTCATCCAAATGTGAAGATTCGTTGATCTCAGGGGAATTCGAAACCACAAATGAAGGACTTCTAAGATCTGGTACCGCCGGTGCTCTATCTGTTAAACTACGGGGCCACATCAGAAGCCCTCGAGCATTTTACAAATGAATCATACTGTCTACTCACCACAATTCCACTAATAATGATCTCAATAACCGCTATGAGTATTATTATCATTTTGCTTCCTTTTTTCAGTAGGCCGTAAAGTACAGTATATATGGAAGGGGTCCGCGACCAATCGAAAACTGCCCATGTTTGTAGGAGTCGAACTCGGGACTTCAGGCTTTGAAATCCCCAATGATGGCTTTTGACCGCGGCCTGCACACACACACACACACACACACACACACACACACACACACACGGGGTTTCTTCTAGAGTAAAGTTATTTATTATTTACTTCATACCGCAGGGTTTACCCATTGATCAAGGGATGTCCAACCGTCGTATTTGATCAGTACAAACCAAATGACTCGTCAGTGAAAACCGTGGAAGCACTGTATGGCTATTTTCATCTGACAGTTTAGGAATCATTGGCCGTCCTCTTTCACCTTTGTTCTGTGGTGACTCGAACCCAGATTGAATGATTGTGAGTCAAATACCTAACCTCCAGTCTATTCATGTTAGACTGGATTCGAATTAAATCTGAAAAGTAAGTGAAAGTTACCCAGGAATTTAATTTGTAGTCATTCCCGTAACTCCTGTGTTTAAACCACTGGGATTTCCTACGCTGTTCCATTGCACCTGTCTATTCAGTCTTTCAAGGTCTCAGACTGTAAACGCTTATAAATGTTTAATGAGAAAAGCTTTGAACACGGCTCACTTCTCATGCGTAACAAGGATAGTGGATAAGTCCTGAACGCGTTAGCCGTGCCGAATGTGGCTGTTTGCTCCAAAGTCCGCTTCAGCGACGTAATTTGATTCCACCCCTGCAAAGGATTATGCAACGTAGTCCATTCCGACCAAAACATTCTTAATCACGTGAAGATGAAATCGGATTACCGGATCGACCATCCACCCCACTGAAGCACTTGTGTCATGGCCCTGACCGTTTCACTAGCGGGAACTCCTCTCTCAGTCTGTGCAGGCTGTACTGAATGAATAGATGATTTAGTGAAAACGTCTGCTCCCAAGAAGAACGTGTTTGATTACAAAAACAAGCTGAGTTGCCTTGTTCATTAATTATTAAATATTACGCTTCGTCTATTCTGTTAAGATTAATCGGTCCAGTCTAGTCAAAACCGGACACGTTCTTTGTCATAACCACGTTGTAAAGCACTATTTTAAGTGATTAATCCGACTGAGCTCCTTAAGCCGATAAACTACGCGTCACTGACTGAAAGGACAGTGGGAGTAAGAGGGCTGGAAGAAACATCGAGATCATGAGTAGTCTAGTATCTGGCTGTATTAAAATAGAAGCAAAGTAAAGTGAAGTAAAGTGAAAGTCCGTTGTGCAATACTCGGAAGAAATACTGGTGAACTGTGCGATAATATCCGAAGGTTTCACGGCACAATGGAATCGCATTACTAGACTTTACCTGAAAGCTGTTCACATATGAGCGTAAAGATTCTGTTTTGTCGCCTTGCCAGTTAATTCAAAAACAGACGGGAAATTGTCTGTGTTCTATTCCCGTGTATCTACTTCGCGGACCGCTACCTTTTTCGTGAGTCAACCGAAACCGGCCCGGGAACTCACTGTGGTCGATAAAATCGTCTCGTCCCTTCTAAAGCTCTCACAGGGGATGCAGAGGTACGTGTGTGTGTGTTTGTAGATATTTACCGGAAAATTCTCGGAGCACATGAACCAATCCTCCAAGTGAGGTAGGTGCTTAGGGAACACGACACTCTGTCATCCCATATCCCAAGCTACAGTAGGCAGCACACCGCTACCACTACAACTCCAGCCAAGGTGGCGTAAATACGCAGTCACGTACCACACTGTTTTTGTGCTGTATGTAGACTAAATAGACATCAATTCGATGTCGCATATATTCACGTGTATTCACATGGTGGCTCTCTCTCTCTCTCTCTCTCTCTCACACACACACATGCTGTGGTTGTGGCTGTTGCTGATACGAAGTTCAAAACGAATTGAGTGGGGTGGAACAGAAATGGATGAGTGGACGGTACGGGAATAACAAGTGTGATGAGAGAGTGAATTCTGTATGCTCGTCTTTTCCTTGCTGAGTGGAAAATATGACCGGAAGAGTGTCGTTTCAGCTTGTGCTTTGGCGCGTGCCACGCCGTATTTTATCCTACAGGCCTAAATTTACCAACATCCGAACGTACATATACACACGTGAGGGAATCTACCCCCACCCCCTGGCCACCACAAGTTTTACCAATAGATGACCTATATTTGAATGCTGAAAGTTAGGATTATTCAAATCACCATGAGGTCCTCTGTCTGGGGCTGTCTTTTGTTCTCATCTTGACGTTTCCCGGTGTAGTGCGTGTGTGTTCCAATAGTTCACGAAGTACTGATAGGAAACAGGCCGCAGACAGGGAGGTGGAGTTTTACCACGACCTACCACGAGCGATGGGAAAAAGTAAGGTCAAAACGTCGGCAATTGTGACTACTTTCTTTTACGACCGTCGAGTCAAAGAAGTTCCCGCTGCAGGTGTTCAGTAGAGTTCCCGCGGCTTTGGTCAGTCAATACTGGTGGGAATCAATCTCGCCAGATGCCGAGATGCCTCGATTGTGAAAAGCAAGGAATATGTATATCGACTTACCTTAACCCGTACCACGAATGCACCTAACTACTTACCAATATGCATGCATAAATACATACATACATACATACATACATACATACATACATACATACATACATACATACATACATACATACATACATACATACATACCGATACATACACACATACATACATACATACATACATACATACATACATACATACATACATACATACATACATACATACATACATACATACATACATACATACATACATACATACATACATACATACATACATACATACATACATACATACATACATACATACATACATACATACATACATACATACATACATACATACATACATACATACATACATACATACATACATACATACATACATACATACATACATACATACATACATACATACATACATACATACATACATACATACATACATACATACATACATACATACATACATACATACATACATACATACATACATACATACATACATACATACATACATACATACATACATACATACCGATACATACATACATACACACATACATACATACATACATACCGATACATACATACATACATGCATACATACATACATACATACATACATACATACATACATACATACATACATACATACATACATACATACATACATACATACATACATACATACATACATACATACATACATACATACATACATACATACATACATACATACATACATACATACATACATACATACATACATACATACATACATACATACATACATACATACATACATACATACATACATACATACATACATACATACATACATACATACATACATACATACATACATACATACATACATACATACATACATAGCGTCACATACCGATGCATACAGGTACATACATACCGATACATACGTACATACATACATGCATCCATACTTATGTGCGTACGTACGTAAGTACATACGTACCGGCATACATAAATATATCAAATTGAAGTTTCTAGCCTCTTCGTCACTTTGTCTGAAAGTTCGTAAGTAGAACGGTGTGTATGATTATATATATATATATATATATATATATATATATATATATATATATATATATATATACTGGGTGCCAAACTGTACCTGTGCAACAAAGAGGTAGTCAACCACTGTGTTCTCACAAGCTGTATTTGCAGAAGCCAAAAAGAGATGGTATCCTGTGCAATCACTAGGCTACGGAGAATGTCTGATCCGAAGATTTTCAGTAGTAAGAAAAGTGAACTGATTAACAAATGATTCGTTGTGCACAAACAGCTCTCAGGTGATGCTTATCTAGTGGCCAAGCTCTGCAGGTTGTTTGTTACGTAATGGAGTTGTCTTCACTTTGTTTCCCTACACGTAAATCATCCATCTTACTGGTAGTAGACCGCTGCACGGTCGGTAACAGAAGGAAGTTCTGTATCACAATAAATAAACCGTAAATAGTCGATCCCCGGGGAGCCTGGTTTGTGGTTCGGTGCTCGACTCATATTCGTTCACCCGGCCCGATTTGGTAATTGGTAAATGCACCCTGCTGATGAAATAGTGCTTCAATTTTTTTTTCACACTGTTCATTCTCTGTACTACTGTTGAATGCACCGTGGATCTTATTCTTTCGTGAATGGAATATATTCCGTTCCATTTTGAAGGGAAAGTCCCTGAACAAATAAATGTTGTTGTCAAGGTAAGCTAGCTAGATTTGATTTGAACAAACGTATTCAAGAGAGAATGATCGAAAAACATTTCCGTGATAAAATTTACCACTGGATGTTGTCGAGTTTCCGGTTGAAAAAAACCCCTTACCTACTAGTAAGGCTCTTGTTCCTACCTATTTATTATGCAGAAAAAGGTTTGAAAATATAAAAATTCTACTTTAGTCAATTTTTGTTTAATTTAGCTTTGTAATATTCCCCGGGTTCGTCGAAATTGCTTGACCTTGGTTATCATGATGCACCTACCTGAAGTACAAAAGTTCCGATTTTTCCAAATATGAAGATGGAATTCAAATGCAAACGCTTTCGATCAATGATGAATAGAGATTGATCCGGTCAGAAGAAGTTCGTTTTATTGATACTCCACCTAATAGAAAGAAGCGAAACAGAAGAAAACCCATTCGGAGAATATTGGATCTTTTCGCGTTTGAGTAGCCTTTTCGTGGTTGACGTTAAGCTCACAGGAAAAACACTTGGTTCACATTTTAATGCGCTCAGGCTTTGATCGTCACACCCCATTCTTATCGAGGCTTCCAAAAGCTTCAGTATGGTCGGGGGTGGGTGTCTCACGCTTTCAGATGGCTGCCCGTCCTGAACGCCTCTCGAAGTGCTCCCAAGTGACCGTGCGTCTAACACAGCCTCTGCTGAATAAGTCACATTCACTGTCTTCCCGTGGATGAGGTGTTCCCACTAAGGCGAGAGGACGAAAGCGAATGCCTGAAGCTCTTCGCCGTGTTGTCTGACTACTAGTCAGTCTAGGAGAGATGGCTAAACCCTAGTTCAAAACGAATCACAGGTAGCGTATGAAGAGTACAACGGTATGTTCATCGGCATCTCTAGCGGAGAGGTGCATTTGGCACCCAAGATGTTTGGCCTCATCCGAAGGGCATGTCGACTGAGCATTCAATCACCGGCTTCCAGTGGGTTACGGACCCCAAGTTTCGTCCCACTGCCTTGCAAGTTAAGCTTTAGGGAGCTAAAGACTCCAGTTATGGATCCCTAAGAAAACCACTTGTTTTGGTCTGGACAACCTGGGAGTATTGTGCCCACAAATAAATCATAGACTCGGACTATCCACCCATCCCACCCCGAATGTACCATGTTTTGTTAGTCATACAGTCTGAAATCAGGTGGGTGTGAAATATATATATATATATATATATATATATATATATATATATATATATATATATATATATATATATATATATATATATATATATATATATATATATATATATATATATTCTTATCGAGGTAAGTGTTGATGCTGGTTTGTGCACTTACTGAGCGTCGGGTTACTGAGATTTCCTTCGGCGTGCAAGCAGATCGTGAACGTGCAACCGCAATGTAACTAGGCTGTATCCAATGTGTTACGTTTCGACAAGTCTGCTAGGATGGCTGTCACCCAGCTCTCCTCGCGAATCCCGTGGAACACTGTGGACAGTATTCTTTCGATGGGAGAACAAGGTATCTGATGTGAATGTGTGGACCATTAATAGCCCGTGGTGCAAAGCTCCTGTGTGATCTAAAACCACAGGCGTGCAGAAAGCTTCATGAGCCCCGAGCTCAGCAAGTATATCATCAGATTTGAACACTTACAGTGACGGAACACCAAGATGGCTACCTACAGTGTGATAATTACCAAGTGGAACTGAATGACTTAGAAATCTAGGTCATTTAGGCGTAGTTCGCTAAAAGTTTTCCCGATGTTTTTTTGAGGAAATTTGCACTGGGAACCATAAAACTTCACTAACTTCGCGAATAAGAGAGATATCGAGTTCTAAAAATGCTTCAAGCATGTTTTTTCCGGGATATATTTCCCAGAATCACTCCATAAATGAATACACGTTTGTTTCGAGTGAAGCATTTCGAAGCGATGGGCAAACCAAAACAGTGTGGTATTTGGTAAGTGATGGTTTTCAAATTATCATAAAGGGAACGCACAAAGATCAATTGCACATACCCGGAGAGAGAGAGTTTTTCATCCGCGAATTCCCGTATGTCACTTCGAGAACAGACAAAGCAAAGCCAGCTGTTTCTTGTTTAGGCCAATCAGAAACCACCAATATGAACCCAATAAAGGTGGCCACGTGTTGCACTCGTGACGGTATTCAATAGTACATAGTTTTGCAGTCAGGTTATTTTGTTTGATCCAAAGTGAAACTTCAAGGGCTCATAAGAAAATTAACCTAGGGGGAGAAATTCATCGAGAAATGCGTTTCCATAAATTCCAGTCAACAAATGTCATCAAGCCGGTTGGTATGGTTTGCATTAAATCATGGTCAACCTTGGCTAGAGGAGTATTGCCCATGAAATTCTGGGCAACACAGAATTCATTGAGCTCGAAAAAAGAAAATTCCCACTCCTTCAGGTCAGAAATATTTCTGGGAAGATTGCTCCACTACTTGACGATGTGTGAGATTTTGCCTCGGGAGTGCATGTGTATTTTATAGCTCTGGACATTTTCACCATATTTTAGGGTAGAGCCACGGTGAGCAATGTCACACTCGCCCCATATGATTTGGTTATGATGGACGATTTATTGGAGCAAAATAGGGCACGTGCCTGGAGCAGTGGATAATTACCTCTTTTCCCGTCAAGCTTTACCCAGTACCCGCAATTATTCCGCCTCGAGCCACAATCCCTCAACCAAGGTCCACAATTCTTTAGCCTTGACTCACAGCTCTTAGCCATGTCATTGCAAACCAGTCAGATTGTTTAAATCCTCTTCACTCAATTTGCAGATCAGCGCTTTGTACCACTTCCGTAGTCAACGGTGAAGTATACGATTATCATACTTTCTCCTTTGTCCGACCAGTTTTGCAACACTAATCTTTGTAAAAATATGAATTGTTCCAACTTTTCTTGGTGTCATATTATTGCAATACGTTTGTTCTAACTGGTTTGTAGCAGCATGCCCAAAATGTTTTGCGTCTGTGCCAAAAATTATGGGTCGTGGCTGAAAAACTGCGGGTTTGCCCTAAGCTTGTTGGGAAAATTTATCGTGCTAACGGGACTCCGTCTCGGCTGAATGTTATTCTGAATGTTGTCTTCGTGTATTCCACGGTGGTTGGCCTTGTTAAGTTTTGCTTTAAACACTTGTTTGCCTGTGACACTATTTACAAATCATTAGCGATTCCCTATCTAGCCAGATTCCTCATCAACAATAACACTGTTAAAAACAAACTGCGAAATTTTTTGATCTGAACATAACCCTTTTTCCCGAGTACTTTTCTCTAATTATGCACGTAGTCAAAGGTTAAGTAGCTACTGAACGTTCACATCCAAGTGCATACTATGATCACATGACTTAACCTGACATGAAGTATACCTCTGGCCACCGGGATAATGTATCAATGACAACAAGAGCATAGTATTTGCACAAAAAACGTCCACAACAATCTGCTGCACCTGTTGCCGAGCCTTACAGGACATTGGCCAAGGTAGCAACTTTGATTGTTCTCAGTGTATCCTATTTGGGTCCTGGTTGCAGTTTTGACCGTGAGTAGCATATCAGTATTCAATTCCGGTCACTACCAAGTAAGTGACTCCAGTAACTTCATTTTGTCAACATCCGAAAGCCGTGAATGAAGATCTGCTAGTATGACGGAACAGAATGTTTGAGAAATGACAAGGCAACAGTTAAGACACTGTAACCCGTGCAGAGCGATCGACAGCTCATCACGACGAGAGTAGAAATCAGGGAATCACCCTTTGCGTTCGACGTCCAACCACGATGTAGAGTTGAAATCACGGGAACAAAAAACTTTTTTGTATCCCTCACAAGAATTTCGCGTCACACTGGTAGTGGTTGTATCGGCAGACAATCACGGGCGACTGGTGACTGAAATGAATGGAGCTGTCTAGATATAAGAGCGGCCATGTGACACATATATGGCACTACAATGCGCGCTAAGTACAATACTCCATCATTGATCCTTCACAACTGATGATTTGGACAGCGGATGATGAGAACCCTTGTTCGCCTTTGGTAGGTCTTTTTGAAATGCGAATAACTGGCCGCTCGCGCTGTTCAAGAACGGCACCTATGTCAGTAGGAGATGCATCAGTAGTGTCAGTTGAATGATCCTTCGGCAAAAATGGTTCAGCAACAACAACGGATTTTACGTGAGATAGTATCTTTCGGAGTGTCTTTTCGCGAGCACGGTTCAAGAAGCGCGGGTTACTGGACAGAATATGGAACAGACAACTGGCCTGTGGAGGAATACTTGGAATAAAACGAGCATAGTACTGAAGACCACCAAGAATAGAACGTGATTCATGAAAGTTTGTAGGTTAAGAGACGTCAGTGAGAGGGGCTAAACACGCTGGATTTGGTTAGGAACTTTTAGCATCAATGATGTAACCAGGGCAGGAGAATACAGATACACCGAAAATGCACATGACTGAGTCAATGGAAACGTTGAACTTCATGAACTGCTTCAACAAAGAACAAAGATCACGATTATGTATAGCTCGAGTTGGGCCATAAGCAATGATGTCATCTTGGTATATCACGACGCCTTCAAGACCTAATACAATGCGGTTAAGAGACTGTTGAGAAATAGCAGGCGAGACATTCAGACCAAAAGGCGGACAGTTGCATCGGAATAAACCGGAAGGAGTTTTGATGTTCGTTAACGGACTTTATTCCTTATCCAGGGGTATTTACAGGCATGTGTCTTTTAAATCAGTTTTTGAGAATAACCCAGACCCTGTGTGGGCCGAATTGGCGGAATTAATTAGTTCATCGTATCAAATTCATCCCGGAAAAGACAGATAACCCAAAATGCCCTTGTGTTTACTGGGCGTGAAGCGGTAGGTGCAGTTAAAATAACGTTTGTGTCACCGCACCACATTTTATATAAGGGATAGTATAATTCCAAAGACTATGATTTCATTCGACTTGCGTGAATTCGTATATTGTCAATTCACAGACGACATATTGATGGAGTGTTGATTTTTTCGAATAAGCAATAACGTCTCCTTGTAGTTAATGCCGTGAATCGTGATCCTTTCAAACTACATGGTTCTCAGGAGAAGGAAGCATAAGAACGTGGCAGTTAGCTTGACTTATTTTAGATATGTAATGACCAGATATCCGGGTGGCACTCTGTGACGTAGTATATATATATATATATATATATATATATATATATATATATATATATATATATATATATATATATATATATATATATATATATATACCAGTATGGTATCCACACCCTGGTGGAGTTTGCTTTCAGCATGGCACTGTGTAATTCCATTTTTTCGGAGTCATCGATCGAGGATATTCGCTTAAATTCCCGGAGTATGAGGGAGCCTTCCAATCTCCTTCTGGAACTGCTGGCTGAGATTTTCCGTCCTCAAAGAATACTCCTCAGACCGTCACAGAGCCACCACCAAAGGGTCGACGACTAGGGTCAAGCTTGCCCTTCGTGAATTCGCGTCAGTAGTAAATGATTCCATCATGGACATGGAAACTAAACTTTTTTTCATCACTAAATATCTTATCATTCGGTCCAGTATTCGAATTGATTTGATTTCTGACCAGTTTCTCTTGATCTTGACCATGACGATCAGTCATTCATCCAAGGCATAGATTACATCTTTATGCAAAGCAGTACAGCTGTGGTACAGTCTATAGGAGATGTTGTGCTCGTCGAGCGACCACTTTCGATCGCACGGAAGTCTGCAGCTTCGACGCAGTTGTTATTTGATTCGAAGCTTCACGCAAGTGTTCTCAGAGCCTGGTGGGAAATTTATTCTCTGAATTCCACATTTTACCTTCATGATTTATTCATATGAATCCTTTATAACTTAACGACCTGGAAATTTACCCGAAGAGCTGCTGAATGCTCATCCCCCATTCGGTGTAGCCCAGTATTCTTCCTTGTTCCAGATGAGAAAGTCCTAAGTCTCACATTGTTCTCCAGTTTCTCTAAATGAGAGGTTGCCAAATCTAACCGGAATGCGTGAATTTCGATCACGAACCACGTGTGACGTCAGCTTTGTTCAATAATGCATGATTAAATATCCCTCCGTATTGCAAATGGGTTTATAATAAATTGAGGTTTGGGCGTTTTACAACACGTTCCACTGTTGTGTCGTTCGTCACCTCTCAGGCACACTGACCGGGATAAAGTGATTTATCTGGGCCGTGTTTAAAATGCGTGTGTATATTTATTAGTATTAGTGTCCTGATATATTAGCATACCAAATGGGATCGTCCTAAGTGACTCGTTTCAAAATGGTTGGCTGACGGACAATACATGAATATGCTTGGTTCATAGAAGGCAGTAAATTGGAGAATACAGGTCTGGAATTGACTGAGAAATATACCCCGCTTGTCGTCGAGAGCCACTAGTCACGATCGTCCAAACTATTGCTTGCTCAGAAATAGGGTATTTAGGGACGAAGATGTCCAAATGAAAATAGTCACACAAATAGTATTAATTTCGGAAGGACTTTTGCTAGAAATTTGCATTTTTCTACAATGTAAACTTAATCAAGAGGATTATCTGATTATCGATATTCTCATCTTTTACTTCCGAAGTGGTTTTGCTGGATTCAAAGTAGCAACATCCATGCTGCAACTGATTCTCCCAAAAGCTTAATAATCGCTTACAATGTTTAAGCATTTTCTTGCAAAGGAAAAAATTGGATATAGCAGCCTTTGTAAAGGTACGTTATCTCCTAAATCAAGCTACCGTATGTTCACCCATAGATTATCGGGTATAAGAGGAATAACGATGTAACTCAAATATGGTTCCGATTGTTCATTACAGTTGTACAGCCATAAATGATTGTACTTTGTTCTATTTTCCCAGTCACCCTATCCAAGCGCCCCGATTACGCTCAAAATCAACTCCATTTTGCGGTTGATTTTTAAAACATTTCGGATTGGCTCTTTTGCAATGATTAACGGTTTTAATTTCTCACCGGAAGCACCGCATCGTAACACCATTACTGTCAACCGGTCTTGCTTTTTCCAGGACAGAATTTCATCATCGATTTGAGAAAGGTTTCTGTTTGACCGGCCTTGAAACAGCAAACTTGTTTGAACAAAATTGAGTGAATATTTTGTACAACTCGTGTTGTCTCACTTTTCGATCTCAAAGTTCATCTATATTGGATGCAAACCGCTGTACAAGGATGGTGCTTACTGCTTACCTCAACATTGTTTGAGTCACTTTGACTAGAGAAAAACATCACGATCTTAACGTATGAAGTGTGCATCATTACCGTTGACTGATCAACATAAGACTCAGTCTATAAAGGTTAGGACTAATCAAACCCAATGGCCTAGTGATTCTAACTGATATCATATCTTGAGATAAAAGTGCACAGCCAACATTATTTGGAAGAAAAATTCTCAAATACATTTCACCCGGTGACGCTTCTTGGCCGATTCTGGGAGGGTTATTACATGGCTGCAGGTTTTGTATGGAGAAACCCTTTTTTGCGCGTCAAATGTTTCACACCGAGGTTGTTGCAATCAAGGAGGTTGCTGTCTGGGGGGGGGGGGGACGGTCGTTTATCTAACTCTTACCACTACTACTCACCCTACTTAAGTATTCCGGTTATCGCTGTTTCAAATTTTAATGTTACAGTATATATATATATATATTGCGTTTTTTTGCTGCTACTATTATTACCACCGCTACGACTATGTGATAAAAAAATTCTTTTGAAACCAAACAACTTGATTGCAGTCCGTTCATGGGTTGCAATAGAGAGATGAATTCCAGACACCGGAAAGCCAGTGACCGAATTTGAAGCTTTCAGGACCGTGGTTTACCCAGACATTTGATCATACAATGTCAATCTAGTGGAGAAACCCTCTGTTAGGATTACGGAACAAAGAAGAATTCGTTAAATACTCGAAACGTAACCTCAAGTTCTTTTGATGTGCTTGTTCAAAGTGTTTGCACAACAGGACTCAGGAGTGAAATGTTTCCGCTCACTGTTTTTCATCTGTTCACCGTGCAATTGTTCGGTTCACCAACCACGGGAGATGACGGGTTCGAGACAAAAGAGTGATGACATCATCGGGTTTTCTCTCAAACTCGCTCATTTGTCGCCGAAACGACTTTCCTTCGCTATCGCCACCTCCTCCCAACCATCACTTGTGTCTGGTTTTTCAATTTATGTGGACCATTTCAACTTTTGAGTTGAAAACTTTTCCATGTATCTATTTGTCAAAATCATGACTTTTTAGATTGTAACATTTTTCCCCTGGTGGGTATTCGTAATCTGAGTGAGAAAAACTGTGTTCCTGCATGGCAAAACAATGAACAGATCACCACTTAGACGTGGACGGTGATTGAATCATCAAATTGACAAACAAGAAACAAGATCCGTCTAGAGATGAAAGAATGTGAAAAAATTAAAAAAAATCCCCGAATGGTATTCGATATCTGTTGCTGTCTGAGCCACAACAGTTAGTCGCCGCAGTTCATGAATCAGAATGAAAATTGTTTGGATAGTTTTATCAATCCCATGATCACATTAGAACGACGTTAGTGTGTACTATCTAACGTTGTCATTCTGATATTCTTCATTTACTTAGCACCACAAAATTCATTTTACTCTACTCTACTCTACTCTACTCTGCTCTGCCCTGCTCTGCCCTGCTCTGCTTTGCTCAGCTGTACTCTCCTCTCCTCTCCTCCCCTATACTATACTATTCTATTCTATACTGCACTATTTTTCGGTGCCTACTGGTTCCGTACCATTTTACTTTACCACGATATATTGCATTACGTCATTACGTATTTCTAATTATCTCCAGCTCAGTATGTTATGCTCCGTGTGACACTAATTAACCGTCGAATCTATCACGTAGTCTAAGCTTTGAATCCCAATAAAAGATCCAGTAGCAATTATTGACAACACCAATTTATGAAAATGTGAGTTAGCAGCAATTGTTTATTCGGATTAAAGCTTTACTAGGTCCTTCACATCAACACAGCTGTTTCCTTCGGCAGTTGTCTGTCATTCTGGACCAAAAACAGTGACTCATGTGAAAGCGATAAAGACGAGGTGCGACTCCGGTGGCCCGGGAACTCCCCCATTGTGTAATTAGCAAGGACAGTGGGTAAAACACGATATCAGTTTGATTTCATCCCCATGGGGATGGAAGTGGTTGAAACCGATTCCGATGGGACAATTCATTACCAGGGCCTCAATCTATCCTGCACAATATCAGTTGGCTTCTGGCACCGGCTAAGTTTCGAAAGCAAATAAGTCGCAACTAGGAATCACCACGAGGTATCACGAGATAACACAACTATCAGATTGATCATGTGAGCGAAGTGAGATGAAATATTGCTCGGTCCACAAGGTACGTTGCACGGCCAGTTGTGAAATACGGTTCGTGACTTCATGATACACTTCTGAATCGATCCAAGTGTGGATATAATTGGTAGGAGATCAAATTTATATACTGTATGATTCGTCGTGGAATACGAGCAGTCATCTCACCGAGGAAAACCATGGAATCACTATGAACAGCAAACCAGCGGTGGTCAAATACACAACACCATGGGCCTGAGACTGTTCGGTTCCGATTTCGGCAGCCTCTAGTTAGTCCTTACACTCTTCCTAAACAATTTTAACATTTTACTTATTAAAAGAAAGTAGATAAAAGAATATGGCTTGTTGGGATCCATATACCTAGCCCGAAGTGGGATTCGAACCTTGACCTCTAGCAGGCTATCCAGGCTAGCTCCCCACGGTTTTGTATAACAGTACAACATGATGAAGTACTCTCCCGTCACTGACTTTTGTTTGTAGCAATCGGCTCTTGTGATGGACAATCCAAGAAAGTAAAAATCCCTACCCCGGTGGGAAAGGGATCCACACTTAAGGTTTTCATGAGAACCGACTTTGTTTTAATAAGTAAAACAGTATGTCGAGTTTGTAAAAATCTGTCATAACTTGGTCTATAACTGGTTCTTCTCGGTGTGAGGGGAAAGCAATTCTTCCCAGCTGGAATCCTGTCAAAGGCAGCCAAATTGCAAGTTCACCGTGTCGGACGACACGTGCTACGGTCAGTTGTTGTACAAATCACTTTCCGCAAAAACTGACCACAGGCAATCCTGCTTTGATGGACGACTTTAGCGGATCGGCGACTGGAGCTGGGAAAGTGAGTGTCGGATATGTGGGAAGCGGACTAGTCCAGACCTCCCATAATTTATCATCTTGGTCACAGAATAAAGCAAGCTGAAGGCACCTGTCATAACACTGAAAAAGGCAATGTTATGGGATGAGATAAGAATTTAAGAAAGAACATGATTAGGCGTAACGTACACTTGACTACAACTGACAACATTTCACCTAGACATGGGAGATTTTCTGCCGACCGATTTGGACAAACACGATGGACTGGTGCACATGTTGGGAAATGGTCTACTCTTTGGAGGAAACCCAAAGACCAGAAAATTTCCAATAATTGGATCAGTTTGCAATCTGTCAAAATCCTCACAATTCAGCTTCATTGGGCGGAGGAAAAATCACAACGAGAGAGAGTGAGAGAGAGAGAGTGGGAATTAAGCAAAACTG